>APFE030533776.1:37248-136811 GCA_000404065.3 Pinus taeda | reverse complement strand
TGAACCATTCACCTGCGAGCCTCTTAATTTCCATCATTTTGAGAGCCTGAACAGACCATTGCCACTTGAGTGAGTTGCCATCAAGTACAACACCTATATCATAGAGCCATACCAGAATCATAATGCCAACATTGAGAAGAGATGTGATGGATACATGCCTCCTAAAATGAGTTACAATGAGGCTTTGATGAATTTTTATCACAAAGAAACAATGACAAGCCCTAAACATCCAAAAACCTAATCTTAGGAGATGAAGCACCAAAAGCTTGTGGGCCTCTATGAGGTTAGTTGGAACATCAACTTCCTTGGGTCGTAATTTTGGTATATGATCTTCATTTGACACAAATGATAACCCATTAGAAAGGTCTATCCGAGGACAAAAAATTCAACTGCAAACAAAATGAGCCATGTTTTGATGTTTCTAAAAAAATTCCATTTAAGGCCTCGAAATGACTCAAGAAGTTTAGGACCCCCAAAATTGCTAAAAATAGAAAACTCCTGAATTACAGAAAAATGTGTTGGAAAACAGGAAACTGAGAGGAAAGAGTGCTAGGGGTCCAAGTGGAATAGGTGGATGGCCACCAATATACACTTGGATCAAAGAAACACCATGAAGTCTAGAGAGGACTCCAATAACAAGAAGCTTTCCAGGCCCAATAACAAGAAACTAAAGTAAAAAAGTCATAGAGGAGTTTGATACTTCCTTGGATAAAGGAGTGTTTCTTTTCTCTCCTCTAGTGACAATGAGACGGAAGAAATGAGAGAAGAAAGAAGTGAAGAAAGAAGAGAAGAAAGGAGAGAATAACCAGAAGGAAGAAATTAAAGGAGAAGACTCAGAGTGGAACCACTCTCCTTGCAAGGAGAACAACACCCCCTCCCTACATTTTTGCTTGGTGTTTTACCTATTTTTATGGAGATGGTGTCATGGATCTTGATAAACACATGGTCCAATTTTTAGTGATTTGTGATATCTAAGGGATTGTGCATGAAGATGTGATGGTAATATTGTTTCTTCAAAATTTGGTTGGGCCCACTTATGATTGGTATTTATCCTTACCCAATGGTTGCATTACTTCTTTTGATTATATATAAAATGTATTCATTGTATAATATGATAGACCTATAGGATACCATACATCTATTATTCAATTCACACAAATCCAACTTCAAAGAGATTAAAATATTAGGGAGTTTAACCTCAGGTTTTTCAAAACTTTGCAACTAATGCTCCAAGAATATCATCCAAATGAGCTTCTGATACTTGGAAGTTATATGAATTCCATGCCTTCTAATGTCAAATATGCTATAAAATTTTCCCATATAGAAACTATGGATTGAACTATGAGAAAAGCACAAGAAATGGAAGAAGATATGTTATAGAGAAATGCTAACCCTAAAATTATTTTAGGAAAGGCCCAGAGAGAAATGAGTTCCCTCAAGATTTTAGAAGCAAAAATGACACTTCCTTTCTAGAACACCCAAGAAACTGTGGTTGGGAGTTATTACATAGCGAATATTGTGGGATTACTTTAACGTTTCTTTAATGTGAGATTAAAATTCAAATTAAGACAAAATAATATATAGTCAATATTATAGGTGTAGATTATCTTTTGTTAAATGTGGGATAAAAGCAAAATATAAATTATAAAAAATAACTTAATTACCTCGTTAATGTTAAACAATTCAAGTAAAAGATTTATTTTATTTTCAAAGGAATGCATTAAAGGAAAAGTTGTATGGAGATTTATAATAGAAAGTAGGATCAAAATTTTGAATACAAAGCTTTAGTAGAATGATTTAAAATATTTTTTAGAGGGAAATTTTGGAGGGAAGTATTTCAAACGAAATTTTTGAAGGGAATTTTTCTGGTGAAATTTTTTTGGGGGAAAATTTGGAGGGAATTTTTCATTCTCTAAGTTATACACTGTCATTGGGAGAGAGTGCATTTGTATCATTCAACATATTCTATGAAAATTCAAGGATTCTTCTGATAGTGAAGTTACTTTTTCTGCAATATCAACATGTTCGTCACGTAATAACTCTATTCATATTGATAAATATAACATGAATTCTTTCACTATGAATAAAAAGTCAAATTTTGTGCTTACTCCTAATCCTAAGGACCATGAGAGCACCAGTGATGAAGGGGGCGATGAATATTTTCTAGTAAATAGAGAGAAAAATATTCCACTTAGTCCTAATCCTAAGGATTATGAGAGAACCAGTGACGAAGGGAAGAATGAAGAAATAGAGAGCTAAATTTTCCACTTAGTCCTAATCTAAGGATTATGAGAGCACCAATGATGAAGGGGAGGATGAAGAATTTCCATTAAATAGAAAGTGAAATTATCCATTAAGTCCTAATCCTAAGGATTATGAGAGCACCCATGATGAAGGGAAGGATGAATAATTTCCAGTAAATAGAGAGTCAAATATTCCACTTAGTGATAATCCTAAGGATTATGAGAGCACTAGTGATGAAGGGGAGGATGAAAAGTTTCTTGTAAATAGAGAGTCAAATTTTCTACTTAGTCCTAATCTTAAGGATTATGAGAGCACTAGTGACGAAGGGGAGGATGAAAAATTTCCAGTAAATCGAAAGTCAATTTTTCCACTTAATCCTAATCCTAAGTATTATGGGATATCTAGTGACGAAGGGGAGGATGAAGGATTTCCAGTAAATAGAAAGTCAAATTTTCCACTTAGTCCCAATCCTAAGAATTATGAGAGCATCAACGATGAAGGGGAGAATGAATAATTTCCTCCAAATGATAATTTTAGAGACAGATATATGGATAATGCATTTTCTCCGAGTTGGGATTTCAAAGGCGCTCATGGTGATGATGAATTTCCTCCAAGCGAGGATTTCAAAAGCATGGATAAATATGGTGAAGATTTTTCTTCGAGTGTGGATTTCAAAAGCAAAAATAATGATAGTGAAAATTTTCCTGCAAGTGAGGACGGTAATGAATATTTTCCAAGCAATGATGGTGAAAAATTTCCTAACTATGTTTAGAATGATCATAGTGAGGATAATTTTCCTCCTAATGATGATGAAAATGCTTATAGAGAGGATAAGGAAATGATGTAGACATTTGAAGAAAATATTGTATCTAGGAGTAGTAGTAGACCTTTTCATATCAATCCAAGATATTCCAGTTATACAAGGGATACGACATAATATCTCACGAGAAGAAGTTCTATTAGTGAATTCATATCAAGTGAATGTTGTCAAAAGGATTGCTTGGAACATATGGATTTTAAGTTTTCTTTGGAGAAAAGGAAGATATATTTGTCAATGAATAAAAGCATGCACAATTCATATTTAGTGGAGTGCATGCAATCTACATTGTCAGGTTATGATTATCATATTGGGAATTTATTGCTCTATAGAAATTTTTTCAAAATGTTCCATTCAATTGGTAATCTTTGTCTATCAAGAATCCAAGGAAGATTGGAAAAATATCCCACATTTTATTTAGAAGTATGTCATAGGCGAGAGATTGGGCCATTAACAAATACTTCAATTCCATGGATGCAAGACTTATTTTCAAAGCATGGAGAGTGTATGTCAAATAAAGACATAATACACATTCCAGATAATTTCTCAAGATGAGAAATCTACAACTTATACAAAGAATATGTAGAAGGTGCCAAAGGAGATGGTAATTTTATTATGAAGATATGGAGGAAAGAATTCAACAATTTATGTATTCCTAAGAAGACAAGGATGGGGGTTTGCAATACATGTGCTTCTCTTAAAATAAAAAAAGGGATAAATGTCAAGGGGAAAAAGGAGGTATGAATTCATAACATTATTTTTAAAAACTGGATAGTTATCAACTATGAAAATGTACTTATTAATAGATTTATTTCATGTTATGTGCAAATTCCATTGTCAAACCACTTCACGAGCATCAAAATCAGAAATCAAATGAAAGGAAAAAGTTGTATAAGCATCACAAGAGGTGTTATTATAAGCCATATAAATATTTTGGTTTGATAATTGATGGTGTGGACCAAAAGAAAACACTTCTACCGCACTTTGTCCGCACACCAAAATAATTACACAAGGAAATTTTTATTTAGTTTCACTTGGTCGATTGTATGGTCTTTGATGGGAAAATTTGGCCAATGGTTTACTTAATAGCTCCAAATATTCATAATTATGAAAATATGACCATAACCATAATTCATGATGTGTTTTCTTATTGGTCTGGTAGTCTTCCAGAAGTTTTGTATCCACAATTAGACAACACTAGTCATGAAAACAAAAATCAAATTGTTTTTGGATATCTAAACATGCTTATTGAATTGGGAAATTTTCAAAAGGTAAAAGTTGGTTTCCTTCTTGTTGGGCACACTTATGACCATATTGATCAAATGTTCAATCATTTTTCAGTAACATTGAGAAAGAAGAATGTTGGGAGTCTACCATCATTAATTGAATGTATTAAGAAATCATACATTCCAAAGTTTGTTTTCATGTGTTTGAAGAAACTATTGACATGTGAAGGTTTATTTTGGGATCACATGGTGAGGAGAAATGCATTGAACAAATTACTGACATTAGCTCCCAACATTAATTTCATATCGATTTTTTTTTATGGGAAAACACTTATATGGGGGAAGAAGTATTCAACTGTTGCAGAATGGGGACCGTCATCAGGTTTAGCATTTTTGAAGTTCATTCTAGACTATCAAATATTTGCATCAATTTATTGTTATTACAATTAGTTATTGAAATCCATAATGCACGAAGGAATAAGAGAGATATAAATTATTATGAATTCTTGGAAAAGAATAAAAAATCTATTAGAGATACATATGAGTACTTTGATGTTGTTGATTCACTTCGGTGGGAGCCTTTTTTCAATAATCAAATTGATATCATTTTAAGATCAAGAAATGAAGATGTAATTTTGAAGACTCCATTTATTTTGCCACAAAATATGCCAAATGAAAATGAGAAAAGAAATGTGGTTGAACAACAACAATCTCAAGGTATTCTTAATTATTCATAGGTAGAGAAAGAGAAATCTATATTGGTTTTAGACGATCATGTGCACAATGTGAAGCCATGGAAGACCTTTACAAGGGTTTTGTGCAGGATGTTAAGGAGGGTTGCATGATCGCATTGTTGGAAGGTGGAGATCCATTATGGGTTGCCAAGATTATATAGGTCATTAAAGAAAATGAAGATGTTACATCTATTGAAGTACATTGGTATGCCACAAATACACACCCATTCAATGGTGTGTACAAGCCAGAGATGGTAGTTGATAAATAAATTGGAAGAAAAAGAAAAAGAAAGGGTACAAATATAAATCTTCGTTGCACAAATCTCTTAAAATTGGAGGATGTTGACATACTTGTTTATGACTTCAACTTAACAAAGAGAGGAACTCTTCACTTCAGGACCATAGATATTATGAAGAGGTTGCTACCAGAAGAAATAATGTTAAGATGGGAGTCTGTTGAACCCAATTGTAGATCTAAAAGACATTTGAAACCTGAAATGGTGGACATGCATGTTGACTCAGATGGGGCACTAGTTGATGAAAGAGAAGAATATGAGTCATCTTCATGTGAATCCAGTCATTCATCTGAAGATGTTGTAGATTTTGATGGTGTGCGAGAATCTATGAGTGATTTTGAATAATCGTCTAAGACATTTAATGTAAATGATATGTGTAGGGTAACTTGAAATAAATATTTTAACTTCCATATGATCTTATATGAAGTTATGAGCCATTTCTATATTTTTTGGATTATATGTTTTAATTATGAAGAATTCATTTCCACAATGCAACAATAACATAGAGAAATAATTTTTGTTTCATTCACCAATATTGATATTTTGATTAAAATTAATATATATTATATATATATATATATATATATATATATATATATATATTATATATATATATATATATTATAAATTAATGTTGACTTTTTAAATTATACAATTATTGTCATGATATTATTTATTGTCATACTTTGATATACCATAGTTTAAAAAAAATGTTTCAATTTTAATGCCCCATTAAAAGGGGATACTCCCTTTTGATGGTTGATTTTTAAGTTTTTGTTGCAATGGGATAAGATGTCTAAAGGCTAAGATTTGAAAAGATATATACTGAGATTATAGAAATATTTTCAGAAAAATCACATCATAAAATTTTTGTTGACGCGTTTCGAGCCAACGAGTGTGATTCATCGTCAAGACAAGTTGAAAAATCAGATCATGGCTACATGTTAAATAGGGATGGCAGATCTTCCAATGGCTAGGTTTGACTGGAAAACGACTATAATAAACTAGGCTATAATTGATTAAGAAACGGCTACATTTGACTTGTCAATTTATTTAATTATAATAATATTATCAATGTATTAGTGTTTAATATTAATATTTTATAATGTCATTTAATACTTTTTGGTTGTTATTGAGTGTTATTTAAGTAAAATATTAACCATGTTTGAGTTAAAAATAATAAATTTGGTGACTATAATAATGAGTCATATATTATATACTAGCAATTGTCCCAAAAGGTACAAAGAGAGGCCGATAGGATTATTAAATTGGAATTGCAAAATTCAGTTACATAATGAAATCTGATCTATAAGGAGCTTTGGGGCCTATAGATTACAAGAGAGTAGCAAAACTGGTGTTTATACTATTTTCCACAACTTTTGCAAACATTAGCGTCAAGCTAAAATCAACAAGAGTCCAAAAAACCAAAATATTGTAAAAATCATAAAAATATCCATACAAATTGGCACACATTGGCTATGCCAAAACATTAACTTTGTATATGCACTCTACTCATTTTGTCAAGCATAATATCACTAATCTCAAAATAAATATACTTTGGTTTGATCAGTATCTTTAGTAAAAAAGTTTAGTATAACATCCCAAGCTTATCCATATATATCTCAATTTAAAAAGTGATAATATATATATATATATATATATATATTATATATATATATATATATATATATATATATATATATAAAATAAATTTCTTTTATACCTTAACCTTGGAACTAAAAAAACTAATAACCATTATCTTACTCCTACAGTAGACGCTTCATTTTTATACTTATTAATGGTATCATGGTTGTCCCACAGCACCCAAGAGGGGCCCAAAAAATAAAAAGACATTTCAATTTTAGACCTGTTAATGTTATTATGGTTCAGATGGTAGTCCACAGAACACAATTTAAAAATGCTATTGCACAAAAGTGTACCGTGATCAGAAGTTTGGATTGCCACGAGGAATAAAATTATACTGATCAGGGATTTGGATAGCCAGGAGGAATAAAATAATCATGATCAGGGGTTTGGATTGCCATGTATTTAATTATATATTTCGTGGTCAGAGCTGCTACCCTGTCATATCTTCACAGATCGTAACACAGAGCGCTCTCCATTATATTTTTACACCCAAGAAGCACATGCTCATATGACTATTTGTACTTGAGATAGTTAAAAAAGGAATACAGTAGAATCGAAAAAAATCTCAACTTGCAGAAAGACTAATTGTAATTCAACTAATATAATTGAAAAAATCCCAACTTGTAGAAAGATCAATATGAATTCAACCAATATAATTATCCCAACTTGCAGAAAGACTAACTGAAATTCAATTAGAATGTAATGTGAAAAACCCCAACTTGCAGAAAGACTAATGGAAATTCAATTACAATATAATAGAAAAAAATCCCAACTTGCAGAAAGACTAACACTAATTGGAATTCCATTGTATTACAAAGGCCTTACCTTGGATTTGCATGTTAGATTTTTTGTTACTAAAGCAATTACAGCAAACCACGGTAAACAATCAATGGAAGCTCCACTGCAATGCCCATTTACAGACGAATTGAATTTGTACAGAAACTACAACCGCCAAATTACAAAACTGGGGTGAATTTTTCAGTAAATTTTAATGCCAATATTCTGCAATAGGAATGGACAAAAATTGAGAGGATTCTTCTTTATAACTGTAAAAATTCACTGATAAACACTAACAGAAACAGATGCTAAGTGCTCTCAGCAGTCGGTCATATGTTACAGGGCCTTCAAATAACAAATGAGCACCAGTTTGGGGATTGTTGCCTCAATTGGAAACATTCAATCGCTGAACAATCAACAGAAACGCACTGGATACAATTTTTACAGACAAGATGGATGCTTCTTCCCGAGAATATATGCATATATATAGATAATTTACCTGCATGGAATTTCATCTCCATCTATTCGACTAAACAAAAATTCTCTGTATTTACATAATAGTCCAGCTGGGGTGGCATAATTCTCTGTATTTACCAAATCGATCCTCACAATTTCACTACCAAACCAGAAAAACCAAACCGTAAATCAGAAATGGCGATTTTGATCTCCCAAACCAGGAGCAAATATCAAAATGGGGCGATTTTAAGAAAATCCGATTCGGTTAGCGTATCCGCCCTGGGCGAAAATAAAAAAAATAAATTAATTTTTAAATAAAATGAGGGCTAATTATATAAAAAAGTTTTTATTATTTTAATTAAAAATTCACCCCATTAAAATATAAAAAGCCTTAAATTTCGCCTTTGGGCTTATTCGCCCCTAAAATTACCCCTGCCTTGGATTCACTTCAAATTGATTTTTCAAACAAAAGTTACACAATTTTTTAAAACAAATACACACCTTTTTCTTGCTTATAGGATCTACATCTTGAAACAGATGTAACTATGTAATTTCAGATCTCCAAGTTATGAAATTTACTTCTGTGTTATCTCTCTGAGTCTTCTTTCCAACCCCATAATTCTGAATGCAATTTGATTATTCAAGAAATGGTTATGCCAAATCTCCCACAATGACCCGATTATGGACTCATTCTGTAGGGAAAATTTATACGGGATTTCACGTGTCACTGTTTCACCCTTCATCGCTGAAATTTCTACATGACAAACTACAATCCGTGCACTTTCATCTGGTTTTTACAAAATTCAAATCCGATGCCTAAAATGAAAGCTAGGAATATTTTCCCTAGGTCACCTGTTTGAGATATAATTTTGGATTCTGCAAAAAAATCTAACTTCCTCAGATCATATCTCTGAAAATATAGCGAACAAAGCTCTACAATTTTTACACAAAGTTCATCAATATTTCAGCTCCACGTGGTAAAAATTTTAGCGTTTGAAACCTCGTAGAAAAAACGTGTAGTGAAAATTCCAAGATGACCTATTTGAAGAAGTGAAACCCTATAATCCAAAGGTCTGACACCAAATGTTATGCAACCAGCTCACAAAAAGATATATCAATGACTTAAAAATTATCCTCTTCAAGGGGGAAACCTCTTTTACATTATATAAATGAACAATTCTTTGATGATAAAAATGACAAGGCCTCCTTTGTCTATATAAGAGTTTAAGGGGTCACAAGATAATCAAAGCCTACATAACAATAATAATGTAAGGGAACACCAATAATAATAGTGGGCTTCTATAGGGCACACAATACCAATATGGGGGCTACATGGGCACACCAATAACAATAATGGGAGATAAAATAGTATTATAGGGATCTAACAGACTTCTTATATGACTAGTTCAGGTAATTTGGAAAATAGATTTTGGTACATGTTCCTTATCAAATCAATCAACCAAGGAACTAATAAATATATGGTATTAAAATAATAATCATAGGAATCCTTGTATTTTAGGGTTCTACAAAAGAGGAGGAGATAACCAATGTGACAATAAACCTCCATGAAATACATTGACATGCATCAATGCTAAGGAGATAATTTTTAGCTGAATCACATTAATTTTGTACCAAGTGTGTCAGTGACGTGGGTAATGATTACTTGATTAAGAAGAAGTCATTCATATATTAGTGATAACAAGAATATTCATTAACAATGTATTATATTTTGGGAATTGGTATTGGACTGACAACACAAGCGATTCGTTAACTTAATCAACTATTTAGTTATCATTTGTTAGACTACTACAACTATGATAAACAAAATTAAAATCTTCAATAGATACCTATTAAATTATTGGGTAATCTAGTATTAATGTTATCATTAATATCAACCCAAAGGAATAGTTTAGAGAATAAAGGACTATCCACACAACAAGACTCCTTTATTGCATAAGGACAAATAACCAAGGCTTGGACACATGAAAGGAATAAGAGGCTACATGCAATGAATCACTCAGAGTTGCTGAAGGGGTGACATTCCTTGCAAACCAGGGTCATGGAGGAGGACAAGGTAAGACAAGGAAAAGGGAGGAAAGGTGATGCAATAGGTTAGAGGATGAATTAAGAAAGACAACATGGCATGGAGACGTAAATGTGCACAACGATAAGTGTTGATAAAGACGTGGTGAAGTATCAATAGAATATTTCCTTATTACAAATATTTGGCAAAATTAATATAAATAGGTGGTCATTGATATTTATGAAAGAGCTTGATATAAATAATTTCCAAAATAATAATAAATTATGTTATAAAACCCTTTCAATGTGTTTACTAATTGTCTAAAATAAAATATATAAGATATAATTGTAAGTTTAACTTAATTCAACATCAAATGACTAAACAAAATTTATTAGTCCCAAATTCCATATAGCTAAACCCTAGGTCAAGTTCAAAACTAAAAATATAACATTGCACTCAAAAGAATTGGTTACCTAAAAAAATTCAAGCTTGTTCCAAGATAAATAAATTTCATTAACAACTTTGAGAGTCTAAGAAAGCCTAGGAAACATTATACTAATAAAAAATATATCCATATTTTCCTTTCGAGTAAAGTGGTTAAAAATACTCACTAGAATTCTAGACTTTGAATGAGAATGAAAGGGTTGTTTATATAATGAAAAAGTCATGAGAATATTAAACCAAATGGTAAGATAAAATAATATGTAAAACATTTAACCTAAGATTTAACTAAGGCATTAATTGAAAACTAAACACGACAAGATTGAAGCATAAAAAATTATTTACATTTTTAAAATAACCATACTCATTATTCATTCCTTAACTACTTTTTAAGTACCAATACCCATTTCACACACCTTCTTAAAAATTCCTCATTACACACTAGGATACACCTAAAATCTATCCAACCTAGAATTGTTTCTATGACATAAGTACCTCCTTATACAAAAAATAATCTCACTATAGTGGAAAATTTATTTTGATTCATTCCACAGATCAGACTATAATTTAAGGGAATGTTGTTTACAAAATCACATGGTTTATTGACCTGTGTTATGATAATAATCTCATACTCTTTTATTAATTTGATTGGTTTTAATTAATGTAATGATAATTTTCAATAATTTTTATTTAAAGTTTATGTGAAATATTAACAAATAAAATGTACATTAATATGATCTAGTTGGCGTTATCATCTCATATAAGTATGATACATTGAAATGGGTATATTTGTAATGAAAACATTTTTAGATACTGATTATGGTTTTCCTAATGTGACAAGAAAGTAACATTTATACATTAGCATAGGATTACATCAACATTATATGGACTATCGATTTAACTTTTGAATATGGAATAATTAGATGTGTTGAATTAGACATGCATAGGCTCAAGGAATATGCTTGTTGATCAATTGAAAAATGGATAAATGAGGTTTCATGTATGTGTTCATGGTATTGTCCAGAGAGGAGGAACAATATTCCTATTCCCCCTTATTAGCACTCCTCTTTTGTGGCCTCGTTTGAAAACCTTGTAATTCTTTACTTCAAAGATTGCATATTATCATGAGAGTATGCCATGCATTTGATCATTTATGAGTATAGTTAAGGGGCACACATAGAAAATGAATCATTATTCATCAATGCACATAGTCTCTCGATAAGGGCAACAAAGATTGGCTCAACACAGACTTCATGCGGTCAACATTTACCCCACTAAGAAAATGGAATATTTGAAGGGCATGCTTGAACATGAAACCCTTGGTACTTATTGAAAAGTAACTCTTGAAGGGCATGGAGAAGCATGGAACACCTGGTATTAGTTATTAGTTGTAACTTGAGTATATATTGAAATAGGATTATTTAAGGATGTAAACAATGTTTGAATGAACATGTGCATTTTAATTAATTTATGTGAAAAGTTAACTTGCATGGTTTATTGAGCATATAAATTAGTACATTTTGAAACTAAGAGAAATGAAATAGTTTATGTAAAATCATTTGAAGATAAATGCATTATAAAAGTGGATGAAATATACAATAAGTAAATTTTAATTACTAGTGAATCAATGAATCAAAGAGAAGAAAGATGAACAATGAATTCAAATATAGAAGTGTGCAAAAAGAAAGATGGCTTGTGAGTTATTAAAGAGAGCTAATAAATAACTAAATTAGTGACTACATGTCCATCAACTAAAATATGAAATGAGAATGAGACCAAGGCAACACCTAGGACTAAAAATATGAAATGTGGTAGTTGGGTGAGGATAAATCACTATTTTACATTTTTTAAATAAGGAATTACTTATATGACTGACACATAGTTGGGGAAGTAAAATATATTTTAAAATCCTAAGCATGCATGAGATGGACAAGTGATCTTGGGCCATAAAACCTATAAAATTGAGGCTTGAGTTAGATGACTTATATGGTTTTGCATCCTAATATTACATGGTTGTCAAAATACACAAATTTCTATCAATGATTGTTGAAGAGTTTGGTTATTGAAAAAAGTGATCAAGATGCAGGCATTTCCTCTCAAGTTTAAATCTTCACTCTTCAATCATTTGTTAGATGGTTACATCTCATATAACCCCATAGAGATGAAGGGACTCAATGGAATGAGAGTACCTATTGGAGTTGGTTGTGTGGTTAATAGGTGGATTATCAAAGATCAATAAAGTAAACAAGAATGGAAATCAAACTCACATTTCAAAACTCAAAAAGTTCAAGGTAGACACAAGTGGAGTTCAAACTTGTTATACAATTTTTCAAAGGGAAAAAGGTATTCTATGATATTTTTGTAGAATTCATGCTTTTATGAAATAATTATTGTATATAAAAGCAATTTGCACACACAAATGTGTTTGTGAATGATTTTTCTTTTTGTATGAGCTATATGTGCGTGTGTGGAAACTAGAATAAGTGAAACAAACTCATTACCCAAGAGCATAAACTCTTAGTATTTGGTATAGATGTTAAGTTAAAAATTTGCATGGAATAGAAAGAGATGATAGACTCAATCTCTAAAATAATAAGATTACATCCTACTCATTCCCAACACTAAAGAGCTACAACATTTAGCCTTTGTTTTAAATATTTTTATCAAATAATTTATTGTAAATAATTTGTGAAAATTGTGATCTCTATTTAGAATTGGTTTGAAGTTTTGTAGGATATAAACTCTTTTAGAATCAATTTTAATTTATATTCAATATTTTGTAAAGTGTAAATACTAATGAATATAATTTACATGTGATATTGAACTTGCTTTCATTACATTTTTTAATCGAGTAGATACATACACTAATAGTCACATGGTGTGGAACAATTTTCTTGAAAAATTGATAATAATTTCCTTGAAGAATTGACACTATAATTGAAGTAGAAATAAAAACTCATTTACAGAGCGTGTTCTTAGTGAATTGACATTAAATAGAACTATTGCATGTCTCCACACACATTAATAGAGATATCTATTGGACATCATACTATTTATTACCTTAACATCACCAAGTCGATGATCATTTGAATTGAGCCTAATTGTATCCAATAAACCCTGTGTGATATGGTACGATCCATAGCCATTATAGATTCAAATTATATCCATTAAACCCTATATGATATGGTAATACATTGCATTTTTTTAAATAATTGCAATTGGAAATTGATGATTTATGGTAAATTTATTATATAACATTGTTTTACTTGCAATTAAGAATTGCATTGTATAAATAATTTAAGAGCCATAAATCCATATATGATATTGATATTAGATAAAAATCACTTACTTTTACATGTGATTGTTGAGAATGTAGTATCATTCTTGAGATCAAACTTACAATTAATAAGTGCGAGATTAAATTTTATTTAAATTATCAGAAAGTGATATTTAACTAACCAATTATAATTGTTATTATTTAATTGATTCTTAAATATTCTATAATGAAAATCAAACTTAAGTTCATATTTACATAATACTTCTTATGTGTATCACTTAGAAATATTATATTTTCAAATCACGTTATATAGGTGTAAATAGTAGATAAAACAAGTGTAATATGTAGTGTTGTTTCTTAGTACCTACCTCTTATGCTAAAAGTAATTCACAGCTAAATTAAAGTAAAAACAATAAAGAACTATAATTGCATATAAACCAATGATTTCAACAATGAAAAACATAAATATTGAAAATGGAGTTGATTTATTTACATAGTTATTTGTTGAGAAATTGAATTCGGATAATCCATAGTGCTCTTCATTATTTTTGTCGATGTTTCGAGCCTATACCAAGACTCATCCTCAGGACTGATATACAGAGAAGAGAAAAGCGAGAGATAAATAGGGTTAGGAGCGCTGCTGAGTATAAGCCGACCTTTTTTAATTACTCCTATTTTCTTTATTTAATAATAATATTTATTTGAATGTATTACATGCGCAACATTATGTTATTATATTTATTTGTGCTGTTATTATTTATTCATTAATTGATTATATACTTTTATATATATATATATATATATATATATATAATATATATATATTTATTTATTTATTTATTATTTGTATAATTTTATTTTCTATTTAATTTGTATTTAATGAAATTATTTTAAAAGCTTTAATATATATATATGTTTTTATTTATTTTGTTATATTCAATTTTTATAATTGTATTGATTTCATTTGATTTTTATTTATATTTAATAATTAATTTAAGTGTATATTTCAATATTTTTATTATATTTAATTACTTATAATTTTATTAATTTTATTTTATTTTTATAATTGTATTAATTTCTATTATATTCATATATTATGTATTCCATAATTAATTACTATTGTTACTGACTTTCTATATAAGTTTTAATTTTTATAACCATATAAGTATTCATAAAGTGGGATTGGTTCTTTATATTGTTATATATTTAATTTATATAATCATTTTATGTTATTACTAATTACTATATTATTAATTAATATAATTGCTATTTTCATAGATTTACATATATATGCATATCTTTATTATTTCATTTAATTTTTATATTTGAATTAATAGCATTATATTAATCCATTAATCCATTAATTAATTAATTATTAATTTTATTATTTATTTATATTTTAACTAATAACTAAGGTTAAAATGAGAGCTATATATTGTTGTATTTAATTAACAAAATCCATTTAAAAGTTTTTTAAGAGTCTTAGGTTTAAAGGAGAAGGTCTGATTTCATGAATACTTAGAGCCCTTTTCTTAATATTATTGTTTATCAAAGAACCCACTAGATGAATTAAGACGCAAGGGTCCAATTTTCTTAAAGACCTAAGGCGTTAGGCTGGGCTAGGGAAAGATTGTTAGGGAAAGAAGAGGGGAGGAAGGGGGAGGACGGGGAAGGGAAATTTATTCATTGGGTGAGAGAAGAGGATTCCAATTTTTACTGATTTCCAAGCCTCCATCTCTATTAAGGTTACGGGGGTGTTTAATGATTTCAATGGCCTCGCGTACTTTCCGTTTGAAATGGTGTTTCTCATTTGCAATAACCTTAGTGTCCTCAAGGCATATATGGTGGTTAGTTTTACCAGCATGCTCAGCTAAAGCCGAAGAGCGTGTTCTTTCTTTACGGATATCAGCACTATGTTCCTTGAGCCTAATCTTTACAGACCTGTCAGTTTCTCCTATATATTGTTCTCCACAAGAGCAGGTGATGATATAAACACCTTTTTGTTGTAGCTGTTCCTGGCTGTCCTTTACAGATTTCATTTTTTGTTTGATAGTTGATAAAGGCTTGAATGAAGTTATGACATCCTTCTTTTTGAGGACTTTGGCTAGTTTATCAGTGACACCTTGAATGTATGGGAGGTAGGCATTAGAAGTCATGGGGTTAATTGATTTGTTAGTATTGTTTCCTGACTTGGCTTTTTGAATGGCTTTGTAGATGCTTTTATTATTGTATCCTAAGTTGGCAAAAGTTCTTTTAAGGTAAGCAATCTCTTCTTCAGCGTGGTTCTCATCTGAGATTCTACAAGCTCTAGTGAATAAATAATAACAACACAAATAAATAAATAAATATAATAACATAATGTCGTGCATGTAATACATTCAAATAAATATTATTATTAAATAAAGAAAATAGGAGTAATTAAAAAAGGTCGGCTTATACTCAGCAGCCCTCCTTAACCCTATTTATCTCTCGCTTTTCTCTTCTCTGTATATCAGTGCTGAGGATGAGTCTTGGTATAGGCTCGAAACGTCGACAAAAATAATGAAGAACACTGTGGATTATCCGAATTCAATTTCTCAAAAACCACTCCACAAAAACCTACAAACTAAGATAGTTATTTGTTGTTCGAATTGATAACCATTTGAATTTATTATTAATATTTTTTATTGATTTCTTATTGATATTAAGTAAAATTATATATTTAAGTTTGCACATTTACATTTTTACTCCTACTTATTAAAGTGTTGAAGAAAACATAAATAATGGCGGGTAATAACAACTTCTGGTAAGTGTATTTATTTACGGTGTAGTCTAACTTATAGACGAAACAACCTTTTTCACCGGAATTGATGATACAATTTCAAACAAGAATGTCATTTTTTGTTGTTTAAAATGCTTTTTTGAATGCATAAATAGATTCAACACCCTGAAAAACCTTGGGAAATGGGCCATTTTTACAGATTAAACAACTTAAACTCAAATTTTTAAAAATCTAATCACTGGAATTAAATGAATATGGATATTGTTTCAATTTTGTCGACTATATACTTCTATGACAATAAGGGTATTATCAAGATTTGGGGATTTTGATGTAATCTGGGAAAGGGCAGAAAACAATAATTTGTCAAACCAGATGCCTGTGAGTAGAATTGATCTAGGTGGATATTGGTGGCCACCCACCTATTCCACTTAGACCCCAACATTATTTCTTTCAGTATCCTTAATTACTATTTTTGGCAGTTTTTTGGATCCTGAACTTTCGAAGCCATTTTGAGGCCTTAAACAATTTTTTTTTTTTTTTTTTGGAAAATAGGTAAACCCATAGCTCATGCAATGGCATAACTTTATGAATATACTATATTATAAAATTTGACTAAACACATTTTTAAAAATAATTTATATTTAATTATAAACTATTAGCTAATGTTAGAAGTAAAACATTAATATTTCCTAACAAGGTGGCAAATGGCACTCTGAGTGATTTGGCACGGGTCTCGTCATCTTCCCACACGCACTACTTGGTGTGATGGAATCTACACAAAACACTTCCCTTAGCATTTAAGTACCGAGGTTTCTGGAGATGTTGAGTCATAAATCCATTCGAGCAAAGGGTGGCAAACATCATCGGGTGAGGAAGGGTATGGCATTGTTGTTGGTGGGAGCTTATATGTGTTTGTTTTTGTAGTGTGGCACACCAGTGGTGTCACTCCCTATGAGCCAAAATAAATACAAGTTTAAGGAATTATAGTCAACGGTGTTGTAAGTGCTAATGCAAGCTGAGAGGTTTTTCTGAGTGGGTGTGGGATTTGGGATTGAAGGGGAAGCCACTTAATTATGATGGTGGTGTCATCATTGAGTTGAATTTGTAGTGGACTGATGGAATTAGATAGGTGGGCAACTGATAGTGACCTTTGCGCTCTTGCACTCTAGTAAGTTACAATTATTGTGAATTAATACAAGGGTTTGTTTGCTTGACTTGTTGTAATGTAACTTTATGGGGTTGGTTGTGGAAATTTTGCTGGGCCTTTGAAGGGAAGCGTGTCGATCACAAGACAAGGATAAGGTCTTTGGTGGCAGGCTCGTTGAATAATCTTTAGGGTGGCGATAGTGGGCACTAGAGTGCTTACAATGTTTGGAAGGTGGCCGTGTTTATGTCACCTTGTGGGGTTTATGTCGTGAACAGTGAGTCATGAGGTGTTGATCTAGTTCCTCGAGTGCTAAGAGTGGAGAGTGCAGAGGCTGCAAGTGTTGGGGTTGCTTGGGAGGTGCATTGGGTGTGGGGGTTGCTAGGTAGCCAAGGCAATTGGAACTATTGGGAATCCATGCTTTGCTAGTGGGGTCATGCACATCAGAGAGGGGGCCCACAGGGCCATGAAGCTATTCACTTTGAAGTCAACTGTGACCTAGGGAAAAGAGATTGACCAACCCATGGGGATCTCTCCGAGTCGAGTCGAGATTCCTTCTCCCTTCGACACATTGGACGAATGCATGAGGAGAGGAACGAAGCTATAGGGTTCATGAATGATATCAGCAAACCAATACTGAATGTTGGATAGAATGGATTCGTTACGGAGAGGAAAAAAATGAATCCATGAAAGAATAGAGAGGCTTGAAGTAAGCATGGAGCATATGGAAGCTCATGTCCATGAGGCTTTCAATCCTCCTTCGCCTCTAGAAACTGAGCAAGGTGGCCCGGTTCTAACCCTCTATCGTTATTTGAGATTTTTTTATCCTTTTGGATTCTGAGTTTATGATTATATAATATCATTAGCTTACATAACGTGGTTTTGTTTTCATCTTTGGGCTAACAAATCTAGTAAAAATGAGACTTATAATTTTAATTTACTTATAATTTTAATTTATAGTCTCTCACAATATACCAAAAAATTAAATTAATAAAAAACATTAATTTACCAAAAAAATTTAAAAAATTACCATATAAAATATATTTTATTATATATATATAAAGATATCACATAACAATAACATATAATTTTCATCGTATTATAATTTTTATATTAATTAAAAACATAATATCTCTTACCAATACAATATTAAATACCATATTAATAAAAATATTACCTATTTCATTTTAAAGGCTATATCATATCTTTTCAAATTAACTCAAATACCTTACCTTAAATAATGCACTAATATTTATATACTCAAATCATCGTCCTCATCCACATATTATGCTTCTCCTTTTTGTCAAGTCTCCCAACATTGTAGATTGTTAGTGTGTGGATAGAAATTTTAATCCATCAAGATCATCATTAAAGGGGAGTTTATACATTATTAAGTAATAATTTATACATTACATAAAGTAATAACATATTATTCTAATATATAGAATATTAAAGAGTAGTTTTTAAATGTGATTTTTAATTTTATTTTTTTTGGATTTTTTTATTGGAATTAGGGAAAAAAAATTGTTACCAAATTTTGATTTGTGTTGTTTAAACTAGTTTCTGACTATATATAGATTCGACAACTTTAAAAATTTCTAAGACACTTTCAATTATGAATAATTATCCATTAAACTTGTGATTTCAATGAATTCCTACAAGATTCTAAACAAATTAGATTAAAAATTAAACCACAAAATTTTTCATCTAAAAAAATCTCACTTAAAAAATACTCACAATATTAATAATATTGTTCAATATAATATATAAGATTTAAGAATATAAAATAAATAATAATTTTAAAATTTAAAAATAATTATATACATATATATATACACGAACATTTTTTTTTCTTTCAATTATAGAAATTAAATATTAAAAGAATTTAACTAATCTTTTTTTTTTTATATTTTTAGTGGATGTATATATTTTATTTTTTAATTAATTTTTATTTAATAATAAATATTGAGAATTTTATAATAAATGTAATGTTTTTTTTTATAAATTATATAAAATAATTATAAAATAATGATAATTATTAGAAAAAAAAATATTTAATATAAATATATATTTTATATAAATTTTAAACAAAATTCCCATATTTAATGTTTCTTTTTGAAAATATAAATTTAAAATTGGAACAGTAAATTTATTTTTAAAAATCATTAAATATTTTATTATAAAATTTACATATATTATAAATCTTCTCTAAGTTAAAAAGAGATGCATAAATGATTTAGTAAATCAGATTTAGAATATAATAAAGAGATGCATAAATGATTTAGTAAAATCAGATTTAGAATATAATATTTATATTAAGTATTTTATGGAAAAATATTATAATTTATTGTAATTTTTTTTAAAGAAATATGGTTATATTTAGATAATAGGTCATGTCAAAATATTCGGTATAATCTAAAAGAATATTATTATGAGTAACAATTTATATTAAATTTAATTAACAATTTCATTATTGTAGTTTTGCGCTTTCTATACATCATGTTTATATTCATTAATCATGGGCTTGTAAAACAAATGTAAATATTTAATATTAAAATAGAATAGATATTTATTATAGCTTTGTACTCTCCATATATTATGTTTATATTCATTATAAAATATGTAAAGAACTTGTAAAACAAAAGTATATTTTTAATATTAAAAGTAGAATATATATATATATATATATATTCGATGTAATTAAACATATATTTTTTAGTTTCTGAAGGAGAATATGATATTTTTGAAGGCTCAAGACTTTATAACAACATGGCTCGAAGCAATTACAACAATATATTCAACATGAGCTCAACATATCATTTATGAGAATTAAACCTAGGTGGGGAAGATAACAATCATTTATGATTACCACCTAGGATAACCCAATTGACAATTTTACGAAAAACATTATAGTTATGATTTTACAATTTTTGTGACTACTTGAAATTATAATTTATAGGTGGAGATAGATCAAACCTCCAAGTTATTTAGGGATTCTGTACACTCCATAATAAGATTGTATCTAGAGGGGCATAACCCAATGCCTAGCGTCATCCCATAATATCATCACACTTACAATTCCAACAAATCCAATCCCCATTCCCAATCCCAATGCAAATAATGAGACATAGTCATCGACATGACTTAGCCATCGTTTTCCTTTACTAATGTGGACACCTTCCAGTTTGTTATTGTTTTGTGTTTCCTTATATCCTTGCAAAGGATAACCACATAAGCATATGTTTCCTTGAAATAAAGTCTCAATAAAAGTGTCAATCTGTGTTTCTTTTGGAATTTTACCACAAGGTCTATACCATGAAATGTCCGAGATGCCAACATGGTTAACTTATAGAGCTCTTGGGGAATTGCTCCACTTCAAATATTTTTGGACAAGTCCAACTGCTCAAAAGTAGATATCTCACCAAGAGATGCAAGGGATGAGTTCTTTTAGTTGATTTATAGATAAATTCAATAGTCTAAAACTAAGGAGACTTCCTATGCTCGAAGGTATTTCTTCAATAAGATTGTTGGTAGACAAATCAAATATGGTATTTGTAGCCAACAGATATGTCAAAAAATACTTAAATCCTTTTATTACAATCCTCAAAACCTCATATAGTGTATTACGATCCAAGATGGTATTCTTCCATTGAATTTAGTGTTGATAGATCCAACACCTGCAAGTGTGTAAGATTTGTAATCTATTGAGGAATATCACCAAAAAAAAGTTATTATATCCGAGACTTAAAACTCTTAAATCATTAAAAAATACAAAAAAAAATTGAGGAATCCTCCTAATTAATCCATTTTTTCTTAGATCCAGTAGCTGAAATTCGGTACAAATAGCCATAGATTCAAGTATGATGCCGGAAAAGTGATTAGAATAAACAAAAATGACTTCCATAGGCATTGGAAAGCTTATGTTTAGAGGACCACTCAATTTGTTTTCAGACATCTTCAACCTCTGTAATTTTGTGCACCCACTTAAAGTTGGTGGTATTTTTCCAAGGCAATAAGTTGTCCATGAATGCCAAAACCGTAAAAAATTTACAATTCCCTAAAGAGTGAGGTATAGTTCCATTCAACTTTTTTTTAGATAAATCTAGCTGTTGTAGTTCCACACATTCTCCAATACCTTCAAGGATTGTACCTGTGCAACGGTTGTTATCTAAGTAAAGATTATGAAGCTTAGTCAAATTACCAATGCCTTCAAGTATATTACCAGTTAACATGTTACTTCCAAGATATATGGTGGTCAAGTCACTCAATTTTGCAATGACTTTCGGTATGCCACCGATGAGCCTATTTAAACCTAGATGCAGGAACTGCAGCTGAGCTAATTTTCCAATGGCCTCTTTTGGTATGCGTCCAGTGAAATTGTTTCCACCCAAATTTAACTGGATCAACTCGGTTAAATTGGAAATTGTATTTAGTTGATAGAAATTCAGTGAAGTCGCGGTGGTACAAGGATATTCAATCGGTGGAAGTACCCATGGGTAATGACTTGCTTAGAACCTATTTTCACAAAAACAGAGAAATCTACCTGTTACATCATGGATCAATATATTAGTTGTTTGTGGTTTATATATGAGTTAACTTTCTGTCACCAAAGTTTATTTTAATAGGAAAGTATTTCAAATTAGATTGTAGAATGAGTGTTTATGTATGCATGAGCAATTATTTTTTAATTTAATTTAAATGGTATTTATATTTATATTTATTATTATTATTTTTGTATTTAAGAGGAATTTAATTATTTATTTAATAAGTTTTGGAGATTTGGATTTTGGATCTTTTAGTTTTTACGATTTTTATATTAGTTCCATCCTCAATTAAATTACCAAAAGACAATTTGAATTATATTTAATTATATAATTTTAAATTATTATAATTATTGTAGCGTTATAAATTATGTTTTAAAGTTATGTACAATAATTTTTTATTATACTTTAGTTATTGATTAGTAAAATAAAATTGTAAATATGATTAGTTGTTATTTCTTAATGTATATTAGTTCATTATTTTTATTTGAAAATTACTAGCTCTCTATTGGTGGTTGGTTTTAAAAGGGTAGATTTTTATTCATGTTTATTAGAAATAGTTTTTATTTTCAATTTAAATAGTATTTATAAAAAAGCTTCCATACTATTATTGTTAAGATTATACTAATTGGTTATGTGTTCTCAAATAACATATAATTTTAATTTAATATGTAGAACTATATATGAGAGAAAGTATGAAGATGGTTTTTCCTCTTTTATCGAATTGAAACTTTCAAAATTCATATAAGTACTGTGAATTTTAATTCGGAGTAAAAAGACAAATTGTGGAGAATTATGTTATTGTTCTTATGATATTTTTTGCAAAAATATTTAGTGTCCTATAATATGTCAATTTTCCATTAAATGAGATGCTTCTCCATACAATTTTTTTCAAGCATCTTAAGAGGTATGTGTGTGTTCACATAGCATAACTAAGTCTAAAATGTATAATTTAAAAAAAAATTATATATGAGATCTAAGTTTTTCATATTAAAAAAATATCTTTTTATGCAAAATTAATTTTTTTTATTAATTTTCGAAGTTTGCGAAGTAATATTTTAATTGCATTTTGGAGACTCAACTATTTAAATAAATTGAAAAACTAAGAGTACACTTTTGAAGAGGACTAGTAAACCGAGATAGTGGTATTTTTTTAAATAAATTGAAAAACTAAGAGTACACTTTTGAAGAGGACTAGTAAACCGAGATAGTGGTATTTTTTTTGAATATTTTTAGTTGTGTATATTTTATGATATTGATTTTTTATTCAACCTCTTTAAAACTGTTCAAAAAAATTTCAAGCATAAAGAAATTAGATTAAAAATATCATATGGATGCGAAAATGGAAAAATAATAAGCCATTGGATAGAAAGTGCTTTCCCAATCCAACATGATCACAACATGATCACCTCTGCCACTTGAAGACAAATTTTGCTTGGAGTCTTGTAGGTTACAAAATGGCCTTGCAGAAAACTCTGCAGAAGGCCCTCAACAACTTCATCCAGCCCTTAAAAAAATCTCAATTAAGTGCTTGAAATTCAAAGTTCAAATAGCTCAATTAAGGGATGGTGGTTAAACAAAGCCTCAATCAAGGGATCATGGTTAAATAGAGGCTGGATCTAAAGATAGTGGTTAAACAAGGACTAGATGTGATGTCCTCAAGAAATTGTAATTATTTTATTTACTGTAGTAAAACAAAGACTAGATTTTATTATTCTTAACATTTGAATTTATGTATTTAAATTTTTATAATTATGAATGAAACAAATATGGAGTGTTAACAAATCTTATAACTCTCTCTCATATCAAGAAGTTGAGAATAGGTAGTTACCTAACCCTAACTACTGCCCTGATTATGAATTCTCCAAGAGGGGATCAAGAGGGTAATCTGAGAGGTACCTGAGAGAACCAAAAAGGAGAAAAGGGGAATGTCTGCTGTGCTGGAAGGACAGACTGTTTGTGAGCTAAGTCTGGTGGAAGGACAGACGGTTTGTGAGCTAAGTCTGGTGGTGACCAGATAGTTGTGGATGTTGTGACTCATAAGTCTTGCAAGAAGGCATCAGTCTTGTGAGCAAGAGCTTGGGGGGAGGCTTGGACCTGAAGGCAAGCCTCATAGTTGGGAGGATAAATCTGAAATATAAAATGGCGACTTCAATAGTCCAGGTAAGTACTGAATCCACTGTATTTAATTTACAATGTGAAACTGTATATGTAAAGGGATATTAACTCTTAAATTAGTTAACTAGATGGCCTGAGGGCACTAGTTGAACTGTGTTTTCTTACACAAATGCATAAGTAAGGAAAACAAGGGTAAATCTTGTGTATAGTAGAAAAGAAACAGTGAAAATTCTAACGATGGAAACACAATATTGTGAAATTAAAGGGAATAATCATTTGCTGTAGATAACTTTTTTTTTTTTGCAAAAAGAGAAAACTGATTGCCAGACAATAGTTTTGACATAATCAATAGTTAAAATAACTGAGCTATTAATGTAAAGATGCCCCATTCTAGAAATACAATGTGTTGACAAAGAGAAACATTAGAAGGTCGAGCATTGTGGCCCTTTAACTTATAAAATTACCAAACTGAATCAAAACAAAACCCAGAGATCATGACTAATCATTTTATTAGTTCACGGCGGGTCGCCTGAGACTAAATGAGACTAAATAGGAAAAAGGGGCAATGCTAGCCTCAAATTAATTATAATCCAAGAAGAGTAGAACCCGTAGAACATAGAATACATTCATTGAGGAGGATAATAACATAGAATACATCCATTGAGGAGGATAATAACTTGTCTTGATGATGAATCACACTAGTTGGTAACTAGTTGGTTCGAAACGCGTCGACAAAAGATTATTCATGTGATTTGACCAAAAATTCTCTAAACAAAAATAATAACAGTTCCCGACCAGAATCGCCGTCAATAAAAACATGTAACTAGAATTCTCAGAGAAACTGGAGCCAGAAACAAAACCCCGGCCAAGACTTCAAAATAACCAAGAGAAACTGGACAAAGAAAAGACGATGCAATCCAATGCATAAAGCTAAAGATAAGTGCTAACTAAGAATTCCAGTGAATTCCAGTTTTGAGTTCAATTACAAGAGAACGAGCTCGGAATGAGGTTGAACCATCATATGCAAATCTAGAGCGAAAGCTAGAAAACAAAAACTCATTAACTGTACAAGCGGAAATTCAACAAAGAAAACCTGAACTTTAATTTATAACTGTATGTGCAGAATTACAGTACAAAACTTAGAGCTGATGAGTCAAGCCGGTAGCAAAAAATAACAACAGTATAGTTAGGGTCAATACCCGCTTCTGATCAACTTCAAATAGAATAACAAGTTAAAACTTTACATAAACCCAAGGAGAAACCTTGTCAAATAATATTGTCAGCAAGTTAACATATAAAATCATTGACGAAGGCTTGCCTTATAAAGGCAACGCAGTTTTGTAATATCCAGAGGAACCAACATAGTAAATACCACACCAAAACAAAAGGAACACTCGAAGTCTGGACATTAACTCTATGGTGGGCACTCAAGAAGAGGCCAGAACCAACTAGAACCCATAACCGAGAAAGAGTCTTGCACATACCCGAAGCAACGGTTAGGGCCATAGCATAGAGCCATGACAGAACACCGGAGGATGCGCCTTGCAACGTTACCTTGAGCGCCAAGGTGCCTCCGGGAGAACCTGAAACAAACCCACATCCAGCATTATCATTATGGCAGTAAATAAAAAGGAAAACAATACTTCATGGAGTCAAACCTTCTGAGGAATAAAATTACCTGTCAGGGCTGTGCTATGAGTCGAATCTGCCATAGGAACAGAGTCATGAGGCCGCTCCTTAGCTGCAGAGGAATGACATATGTAAGCCTGCAAAGATTTCATGGAATGATCCAGACTCCAAAAGGCCAAACCAAACACAGAGATGACAACTAAAACAATGGAACCTTACCCAAAGCATAACTGAGACTACTAGGCAAAGACTCTCTCGTCAGATGAGCTTGAGCACGCGTGGCCATCGATGGAGCGCAAATGTCGAGGAAGGATTGACATCTAGTGAGCTGACAGGAGTTCCAAGATCTACTCCCGCCAACACTCGGGAGTATAGAAGGGTGTTGGCGGGAGTATAGAAGGGTTATATCAGTTTTAATGTAAATTCTGTTGATCACCGATGAAAACCATACGGTGTTCAAAACCATTAAATTGTCGAGTAATGAATTTGTAATGGGTAATGTAACTAATGTGGTAAAGTAATAAATAATTACACTCATTTCAGAGTAAATCTTTTATGGTCCTGTTACTATAGTTTAATGCTGTACGAAATCTTATAGTTTAATGGTGTAGGAATTCTATTTCTTTTTACGTGGAGGCATGACACTAGATCTAGATCAATCTATCATAATTATCTTAAAAAAAACAAAGTCTCTCAATATTTTTCTATAAAATAATTATAAAATTTATTTATTCCACAATTTTATTTTTTTTAAAAATTTTCAAATATATTCCAAATTTCTAATTTTCCTTAATAATTCAATTTTTTATTTTTTTTACCACAAAAAATAATTATAATAATATATAAATAAGTTTTTTTCAATTTTGAAATTCTTAAAAATAATATTTTGTTTATTATTTTCATTTTAAATATAATATATTTTTTATATTTAATTATTTTATTAATTTTTTCAGTATAGAAATGTTCAATAAAAAAATAAAATTATAATAAATAAATAAACAACAATTTTTTCAGTAAGAAAAAAAGCAGTGTTTGTATTAATGTAGGAATATTTACATACTGAAAAAGTGATATGCTTTGACATCAATAAAAATAAATAAAATTATAATAAGCAGTATTTGTATTAATGTAGAAATATTTACACACTGAAAATTATAATCAGTATTTGTATTAATGTAGAAATATTTACATACTGAAAAAGTGATACGCTTTAACATCAATAAAAGTAAATAAAATTATAATAAGCAGTATTTGTATTAATGTAGGAATATTTACATACTGAAAAAGTGATATGCTTTGACATCAATAAAAATAAATAAAATTATAATAAGCAGTATTTGTATTAATGTAGGAATATTTACATACTGAAAAAGTGATATGCTTTGACATCAATAAAAATAAATAAAATTATAATAAATAAATAAACAACAAATTTTTCAGTAAGAAAAAGCAATATTTGTATTAATGTAGGAATATTTACACAATATTTGTATTAATGTAGGAATATTTACATACTGAAAAAGTGATATGCTTTGACATCAATAAAAATAAATAAAATTATAATAAATAAATAAACAACAAATTTTTCAGTAAGAAAAAAAGCAATATTTGTATTAATGTAGGAATATTTACATATTGAAAAAGTGATATGCTTTGACATCAACATGATATAAAATGTAATGAGCACATTGAGATAATAGATACATTGCGATGCAAGTCACAATATGTATGCTAAAAGATATGTATGAGCATGAGAACTCATCAAAATTACTAGGATAGCTTCCAAGTTCATATGGATATAAGATGAAACCAACTAGTTGGGATAAAACCAAAAGATAGTAAAGAGATCATACCTTCCGCAAATAGGTAGAAATTGTTGGCAAAAGAATACCAAAAAACAGAGAGGATCAAGCCGACCAAGAGAAATCTTCTATCTGGAATGAGGCTGTGCCCATTTGTATCTCCATTTTCCATATGCCAAGTTGGCTCGCTAGTCCCATCTTTGACAAAATATCAGCTTTCTGGTTTTGGAGTCTATCCTCATGATTAATACTGTAGTCCTTTTTCCTGTTCCATAATGCATCTATCCTGTTCATCCATCCTGATAATATGGGAAACTCTAAGATTGATTTCCTTTTGACATGATCAATGATGATTTTTGAGTCCCCGAAGATGTGAAGGTTCTGAATGTTCAAAAATGTGCCTAGATGAAGAAGACAGCCAAATCCATTGCTTCAACTTTATTGTTCGTACCCTTTCCTCCATTCCAAAAAATGAAAATTTTCTGCTCTTCATTCTTTTCAATAAGAACGCCACAAGCACATGTACCTTGTTGAGAAGGAGTCTATCCTCATGATTAATACTGTAGTCCTTTTTCCCGTTCCGTAATGCATCTATTTTGTTCATCCATCCTGATAATATGGGAAACTTTAAGATTGATTTCCTTTTGACATGATCAATGATGATTTTTGAGTCCCCGAAGATGTGAAGGTTCTGAATGTTCAAAAATGTGCCTAGATGAAGAAGACAGCCAAATCCATTGCTTCAACTTTATTATTCGTACCCTTTCCTTCATTCCAAAAAATGAAAATTTTCTGCTCTTCATTCATTTCAATAAGAACGCCACAAGCACATGTACCTTGTTGAGAAGGAGTCTATCCTCATGATTAATACTGTAGTCCTTTTTCCTGTTCCATAATGCATCTATTTTGTTCATCCATCCTAATAATATGGGAAACTTTAAGATTGATTTCCTTTTGACATGATCAATGATGATTTTTAAGTCCCCGAAGATGTGAAGGTTCTGAATGTTCAAAAATGTGCCTAGATGAAGAAGACAGCCAAATCCATTGCTTCAACTTTATTGTTCGTACCCTTTCCTCCATTCCAAAAAATGAAAATTTTCTGCTCTTCATTCATTTCAATAAGAACGCCACAAGCACATGTACCTTGCTGAGAAGCCCCATCAAAAAAAGCCCGTGGGAAGCCCATCTGTAAAACTATATTGTTCCTTGTAATATTTCTTTTGTTTTTATGATCAATCATCTTTGTTGGGAGGGATGAATGAGTAGCAATAATCTTGTCTAGCACATGCTTCTTATTTTACTTCCCATCTTGAAAAACTAAGCAGTTTCGCCACTTCCATATAGACCATATAAGAAGTTGTGGAATAGATCTAAGCCTTTTTTCCTAAGAGCTCCACCATATCAAAGCGTCTTGCAAAGTAGAATGTGTCACCAACCTAAACCCAAAATTATTAGCTAGGTCCATCCATAACTGAATTATGAAGGAGCAATTTAGGAATAAATGTAAGTTAGTTTCTTCCTCCTTCCTGCACAGTAAACAAATACCTGGACCAACCCAGTTCCTCTTTTGAAGATTCTGCTAGGTAAGATTTTTATTATGAAACACAAGCCAGGAAAAGTGTATCATTTTGTTGGGAGCCCCAGATTTCCACATGGGAAGCGGAAAAATCATATTATTAGAAAAGGAGATATCCTTAACTAATTTGGAGTAAATGTCTTTTACTTGAACTTCAATCCCCTTCCTTTTCCCCCTCCAGGTAAGGGAATCATTTCTCCTCGAACAACATATTCCAAAAAATTTCATATGCATCATTATTCTATTCCATTGGGGAATTAATTCACCTCTTAAACCCAAGACTGTAGGCTCCATCCAAATAGGGATAACCCCCTGCCATCCTGCTATAACCTGGTTCCAAGTGAAAAGACCCCTTCTATGGAGAGCCTTTATGATCTTTTGAGGAATGATAATATTTTCCTCCGTGCCCATTATATGATCAAAACCAATATAAACATTTCTTCCATTTTGGAAGTTCCAAGAAAGATTTTTTATGAAGATAGACTCTATTTTCCTGAAACTTAGCCAAATAGCAGACCCATGTAAGTGACCAATAGTTCCCTTCCTATACCAATATATTAAATCCTTGTTCCCCATGTATTTCTTTCTTAATAAAATACTTCAAAGGGTGACCCCACTAATGCCTCTCCATAGTGATTTAAATAGAAGAGCTTTACCAAAAGTTCTAATATCCAATATACCCCAACCCCCCAACTGTTTAGGAAGTGTAATATTTCTGAGGCTAGTCAGATGAAATTTTCTTTTCTCCCTATAGCCTCCCCATATGAAATTTCCCATGAGCCTGTTCAACATAGAGATAATCCCTGAGGGTATAAAGAACAGATGGCCCCAATATACTGTCATTTGGGCCAGCATCGATTGTGCCAAAACCACCCTGCCAGCCAAAGAGAGACACTTGAATTCCCACCTAGCAATTCTTTTGTGGAAATGGTCCAAAATCCACATCCAATCAGATTTCTTATAATGCACAGGTTTTAGATAAAAACCAAGATATTTTACCCCCTCCTTGATAGGATTCACCTTAATGTTAAACAAATCCTCCAGATATTGCTTTGAGACCGTATCCCCATCATCACAATAAAAAGAGGACTTCCCTTCATCTATAAGGATACCCGATGCTCTTTGGAAATATTTTAGTATGTTATGAATGCTTGCCCATGTGAGCCTACAGAGTTTTGCAAAAATCATGATATCATCAACAAATAAATTGTGGGAGATATGGATACCCCTACAGATCATCAGAGGCTTACATTGCTTATCCTTTCTAGTCCTTCTAATATGCAAACTCAAAGAGTCCATAGCAAGAATGAAGAGGAGAGGAGAAAGGGAACATCCCTGCCAAGAAAATTTTGTTGGAAGACCATTTATAGGGGCAGCAAATTTAACATTTTCCACGTAGGCCATAATCCAGCTCACAAACTCATTTGATAAACCTATTTTACATAATATGCATCCGAGAAAGCCTCAATTGAGACTATCATAAGCTTTTTTTAGATCTAGTTGAAGAATAGCAACATCCAGCTTTCTGGTATGAAGAGAGTGTAAGCTTTCCTACGTGTTCGCCACCGCCTCTATTATGTTCCTGTTGTGAAGAAAACCATGTTGTTCCGGAGAAATGAATTCTGACAAGGTCCCACGAATTCTATCAACAATTAACTTGGAGATGATTTTGTAAATTACATTGCAAAGGGAAATAGGCCTAAAATCTAAGAAAACAAAAGGATTTTTCTTCTTAGGAATGAGAGCAATATATGTAGAGGAAATATGCTGATGGATACTTCCTAGTTGTCTCGACTCCTCCACCTTTGCGAGAAGATCATTTTTAATCAAGTCATAAAAGTGAATGAAGAACTCAATAGGCCACCCATCTGGACTAGGGCTTTTGTCCTTTTTGAAAGATTTCATAACTGATAGAAGTTCCTCTTCAGAGACAGGCTACCATAATTCCTTGTTTTTGCCTTCAACAAACATAGTGGGGAAGAGGTCAATACCCCATAAGATATCCTCCATACTATATGCCCCATTTCTTTTGTAAGACTTTTCGAAAAAAGTCTCGACTTCCTTTGAAATCTCCTCCTAAGAGACCAACAGAGCTCCCTCCTTACTCTGAATCTCCCATACTGAGTTTGTTTCCCTCCTATTATTTGCAAATCTATGGTAAAATTTTGTGTTTTTATCACCTTCCTTTAGCCAAAGAGCCCTGCTCTTGAACCTCCACGAAGCTTCTTCAATAGCTAGCAATTTTTGTTTTTTTTTCCAGCTCCATGATATGAGTTCGGATTTGAAGAGAGTATTCAATTCCCTTTTTTTCTTTCTCAGCTATCAAATCCAATTCTTTTTAAATCTCCCTCAAGGCTAATCTGTTCTGTTTTTTCTTATTATTCTGCCATCTTTTCACCTTCTCCTTTAGAGCACGAAGATTATGAAGAAGAGCTTGTGATGGAGAAGAATTCCCCCCAAGAAGGCCTGAAGACCAAGATTTTTTAACCAGATCATTAAACTCATAATCTTCTAACCGAACTCTATTAAATTTGAAAGGTACCCCTTTTCTAAATTTTCTTTTACCCCATTGCAGGGATATAGGCCTATGGTAAAAAATATAGCAATTTATAATATTGGAAATTGGCCTCCCCATGCGATCCATTAATTTATCATTAATCATGAACCTATCAAGCCTTTTAGCTAGGTGGAAATTACTGATCCTGCCATTTTCCCATGTCGGGCCCATACTTTGTGGATGTACATTAGTCATGTTTTGTTGAAGAAAGGCCCCATTGATAAGACCAGATAAAGGATCGTTCTTTTTACCGCTTCCCCATCCCTCATCATTAGACAGGGTACAATTCAAGTTGCCACCAATGAGGAGAGAGTCAATCTCCAAAATTTCAGAGGATAAAAATTTATTCCAAAATGGAAAGCGGTCCTTATAGGGAGCATATACGTTTAGAACATGAATGGAACCTGATAACCCCCTAATCTTTGCCAAAAGCAAGATACCTGCAAAACATTGAAAAGCTCTAGCTGATATCCATTGAGGATTCCATAAAACTGCTAGTCCCCCCGATAAGCCATGTGCATCAGTTTCCACCATATGCCATGAAGGAAGAATTTGCTTAAAATATCTAATAGTAGCATGAGCCGCGTGCATAGTTTCTTGAATAAGAATAATATTGGATTGGGATGATAAAAATAAGTCCTTCAGGGCTACAAATTTAAGGTCTGCCCCTAGATCTCTGATATTCATTGATAGAATGTGAATCATGATGGACCAACTTCGACTTGTCTTGCTCCAAGGAGGTCAATATCAGAAAGGTCAATAATGGGGATATCAATTAGTGAGTGGTCCATATTGGGATTTTGTCCCCTTCCATGGAAATGCTGAGAACCTCTATTCTGTTTCCTTCTGACAGTAATATTACAAGTCGAATTTGGACTGATGTGTGGGGAAGAAACCGAGCCCGGTTTATGGATAGCGAGAGTGTTTCCGTGAAAACTAGTGTCCATTCAGAGCTGCTAGTCCCACTAAGACGGGTAGCTATCTTAGAAACAAACAATTCAAAGTTACTTGTGTTTTCCTTTATGAGAGATAGATGAGAGAGAAGCAGAGAATACCAACCTCAGTCTTTCGCTTGGCTCCTTGCTTGTTTCCTCTCTCCCTTGATAGAGCTTTCCACTCATTTCTCACTTGTCTCACTTCAAAGAACACCTGTAGAGTCAAAGCAGCAAAATACCATCAAAGCATAGAGATCTATAACCATAAACAATGTAAAATTAGATGTACATTAACCATACAAATGCATACACAAATTCAAGATTCAAAAATATACAAGTATATGGAGGAAAACTCAAATAGCTTTATTGATAGAAGTAGTAGAAGAAAGGATTACAACCCAGCTGTCTGATCCAGCACCATCCTCCCAGCATGAAAGCCCTCTTCACCTCATGAAAAGCTAGATCACCCAACAATACAATGCTTCATAGAGAAACCAACATCACTTCCTTACAAAATACAAAATTCCAGCCTTTGGATCTATAGGATGAGGGATCCATATATAGATATTTGAAAGGGGGTGAGTCAGCTTCTGGGATTTTGATTAGTGTCATTTCACTGATAGTTCTTGGTTCCACTTGGAGATTTCATGATCTCTTACTCATCCTTGGGCGAATTCAGAGAGGCAAGTGTCATATGAGCAGTTTCTAGAAGATTCTCTGGGTTTCCACCTAGCAAATTGCCTCTGCCATTTGTCTGCTCTCACTCGTCACACCTTACAGAAGGGCTTTTCAATATGCATCGCACCCTTTGTGTGCTGCAGGTGAGATGCATCGCACCCTCAACATGGAGCAGTCTGTATGGTCCAGTTTTGACCAGTTCTAAGCAGTTTTTCAGGGAGAACTTCTGGGAAATGATGTAATCAGTTGACCTTGATCCTTTAGGGTATGAAACAACACTTTTAGGGCTTTAGGAGCCCTTGGTTTATGGACATATGTGATTGGGGTTGCAGTGCCCAAATATGTCTATAACAGAGAGGATATAGTTCCAAAGATCTCTTTTTCAAAAGAAGATCTAGGTCACTTCCTACAAAATTTGTAGGAGAGAAAATCGGAGAATTTGGGGGAGTTACAGATATACATGGATTTTTCCCTTTTAAATCTTGTGGGTTTTCCGAAAGATAGGAGCCCTTCCTTTTAGACAAATTGTTAATCGAGGAGGGAGTGGAATATGGAATATATGTTATGTGTGAGGAAGAGGGAAGATTTGCCATAGGATGTGGACATGGAGCAGGTTGTGGGACTTCCAGACATGAAAACGGTTCTGGAGGACATGAAATAATAGGAGATATTTTCTCTTTTCCATAGGAGGGAGATGGAAAACGATGAGAATGCATAGCAGGGGGAGAGAAATATGGGGAGGGGCCTCCAGTCCTCATAAGTGATGATCTAAGAGGAGAAGAAGATTTTGTCTTACCTGAGGTAGAGGATCTCATAAATGATTTCCTACCACCTCGAGCTGCTTCTCCATTTTTGCCATTAGAAAATTTTGAAATATATTTTTTACGAAATTCCTTTTCTTTATATCTTTCCCGCCGACTGAATGGATAGTTTTCCTTCAAATGACCAATCTTGTGATAGTTTGAACAACAAAAAGGGATTCCCCAAAAATCTAGTCTCTGACTAATATTTAAATCCCCCCAATGTAATTCTATATGATCAGGGAAACCCCTGCAAAATTCTTTTTCAATAAGTATCCACACCACCCTCTTGTCTTTTACCCCCAGACACTTCGGGTCGACGTAGACAAATTTTCCTATCGCATTCCCGATGACCACAGGAGTCTCCCTTTGCCATAAATCAATTGGAAGTCTAGGGAGTTTAACCCATATTAGATTATTTGATGGAGTGTTCTTTAGAGGATTATAACCTATGCACCAACGATGAAGGGCCAAGAAACTTTTTCCATGAACCCAGGGGATTGAATGTATAATTTCCAGATCCTTCTCACTGAGGAAATGAATACTATACCAATTCTTCATTAATCTGACAATTGTAGGGATATATCCCAGAAGGGATTTCCACCTTTTCCCCAGCCATGACCGCATCTGATCATCCTCCATGTCCGGAAAATGCCACTGGCCAACAAGTGCTCTTTTTTGAAGACTTGTAACACAATCAGTTAGAAAGAAACTATCCAAGTTGCATGCAGAGGGAGGGGAGGAAGTCTTGATAGGGTGTTGCTTCTGTTTACGTTTCGAAATATTATATTCGCCACCTTTTATTTCATGTGCCACCGAGGAGGATGGTGAAATAATTGATTTGGCCAGCACTGATTGCCATCCCTCCTTGCATCGACCACCCTCAAAAGCCTTTTCAGCCTTGATGGTGGCCCACACAAAAGTCGACGAGGTCGACACATCAGATAATAGCTCCATGAGACCGCAGAAAGACGTATGAAACTTACGTCATGTTTGAAAGGTGGAAAACGGCAAGACTAGCACAAAAAGCAAGGGAAGATAAAGTGCAAGTACACAAACCTTATCAGGAAAACACTTGAAAGGTACTAAAAAGATCTTCCAAAAGGGGGGAATCTGACAATTCTGAGAAATACCTCATGGGAAAAAACTCTAATTAGGTAGAAAGTCAAAAGGATGGAACATTTATGACTGTAAGACCTCTCCCATTAAATTAGAGAATTGCTTATGTCGATAGAGGGAGAAAGATATTTAAATTTCGATGGCGGGTAGAGCATGCCAAAACAACGCTGCGTCATATCAAACATCCTTCTAGGGCCTTCCTCCCGCCTAATCCCTCCACCCACTCAACTGGAAAGTAGAGGACAATTACCGGATAGACCCGTAAACCCGGCTTGAACCAGAGAGTTGAGAGAAAATGTGTGCTTGATGCAGGCTTGCAAGGCAGATGACCTAGATAAAAGATAAAACTATAGAAAGTTAGGAGAAAAGCTCAGGAGAAGGCCACGGAACAGTCCAACATCTAAATTAAAACACATCCAGACAGCAACACAGGCAACTGCTACAAACACACCACCATCCTCCTATTCTGCATCTAAAGTTTTGATAGGGTTGAGAAACAATACAGATTTTTGAAGGATTTATACAGGGGATTTTAAAAAGACTGATGTCTTCCACAGATATTTTAAACCGGGAGATAATTAATCCAAACAGGAAATGAGACATATTACTTTAAATACCATGCAAATTCGAAAAAACTTCCACTTGAACTTTCAGTAAATTTAAAACTAATCTTCTACTTTCAAAAACAAACAAGGTATACATCTAGCAGCTTGAATTTAGACAACATACCTCATTTATCTGGCTCGAAGTCCCCCATATAATCACCAGTACTGCTGCTGCCTCTCGAACTAGAACTAGAGAGCCCCGAAATACTTACATGAACTCGAAAAACATACAAATTTTGGCATACGAAAAGAAACAGAGGATGATAGCAAAGAGGCCAAAAGTTTGCGGAGCCATAGGATGACAGAGGATGATAGCAAAGGGGCCAAAAGTTAGCCAGAGCCAAAGGATGGAAAGGCTGTTCAGTGAGGAAAAAATCCTTCCGAATGAACAGAGGCAATAAAAAAGGTGAGTGACAGAAAAAATAGACCAAAGTCCTGGAATAACAGATATCTTGCCTTATTTACTTTCAGATTTTGTAAGACAACAGACGCAAAGGAGTCCATTTGTCACTGAAACAACCATAATGTCCCGATCCACCGACGCTAGATGTGATAAAGCTGGGAGGCAGAAACAGACAAAAATGGTGTGGACAAATATGTGGATTAAGAAAGGGACGGAGGTTCATTTCATTGGCGAGAGTAGAACAGTGATCTCAGCAATCCATGTTGGGGAACCACCAAGAGCCGAACCCTTCAATTCATCTTTGGGATAAAAACTCAAATAAACAACAAATTTAACTAAACTAAATTTTATAAAATTATTATTTTGAAAATAATTTCATACTCACATTTAAATCTAGATTACTCAAATTCAATTTAGTCAAATAATATTTTAAAATTTATTATTTCTTTATATTTTTATTATTTTAAAAATATTTATTGCAAACCTAAGTCAACAATGAAAATTTATATATATACTTAGCACATTGAATTGAGTGCAATCACATTTTACAAGTTGAGAGAGATGTACAACTATATTAATTAAACTCCACTCATTTCTTTTCATTTTACTGCATTCTCAAATTCACATTTTTGAGATACACTTATTCATATAAAAAATTATAATATTTATTAAATCAAATTGATAAATTTCCTTATATTTAATTAGTTTATTATTTAAATTATAACATTGAAAATTTAAATCATATTAGAATTATTTTTAAAATTTACACAACAAAAAGCCGGAAATACAATGAGAAATTAATTGACACTGTTGTTAATTACCTCTCTCTCTCTCTCTCTCTCTCTCTTCTCTCTCTTCTCTTCTCTCTATATAATATATATATAATATATATATATATATATATATATATATATATATATAAAGTACTTAAAATTTTAAAGTTTGCATATCATTATTGATATTTACATAAATTTTAAATTTTCTAACTTTAAAGTTCTATGGAGCTTTAGGACTTTATGGAACCAGAAAGCAAGCTTGGTTAAAATCTTACCTGATTGAATCCTACTTTAGAGTTACATAAGAATTTGAATATATATATATATATAATGGTACCATCAAAAACCAGTTTTTGAATTTTTAAAATCTCTAATAACAAGTGTTGCATGCAGCCGGTAGTCCTTGCCTAACCATATAATATGCCATTTGTTAAGGCTCATAACCGTTTTATACACATGGTATCCATGGGAGGGTTAGAAGTCTAGCAAAAACCCTATTTCAGGATATCATGAACAAATCACTTTTATCTTCACGTTAGGATAACTTCACACAAAGTTTGGGGTGAATTGAGAAATGTATGACGTGTACTAAACTAAGGAAGAGAAAGTCAATTTAGGAATTAAGTTGAATGTCTTTGGTACAACGGAAGCAAAATTCTTTTATTTCCTCAAGTCGTACCTATAACGATTGAAAATAATATAGGGGATTAGTATGTTTAGGTACGAGGTAAAGAGTCAAAAGAGGCTATTTATGGAAAAAAAAAAAAAAAAGACTTGAAACAAAGAATAATATCTAATAAAGAGCACATAAATTTCCTTCCTCCTCAACTTGGGGATATCAAGATAAAAACATTAGTAATATAAAATAAGAAGAGTAATATTTGAATGTAAAACCATGGAAGTGACCCCAAAGCACCTGAGAGCTCCATGGTTGTAACCATATTGTTTAAACCCTAGAGGGTCATGGTCTAAAGAATGATGACTGCAGCATAACGCATGTGGACCAGGTGGCCAAAACTGACCTGCCCACCGGTGGATGAAGATGGCATGCAACAATCTTAACAAGGCTTTCAAACTAATATAAAATAGTAAAATCAAAGTGAATCGATATAGTAAGATTGTTTTCATGGTTTTAAAGTAATTTTCTTATTTTATGATATGGTAAGATTGTTTTGATAGTTTTAAAAAAATACCGTAATGTATTTTTCCTATTTTTAAAAACTCAAAGTGAACCGATATAGTAAGAAAACTTGTACTTATATATCTACCTCTATTGTCTATTTTTATTACGTCTTCAAGTATAATTTTTTGAGTTTTCTTGTTTCTTTTACCTCTTCAAGTTGGTCCACTTATAGGGGAAAGTTGCAGCTTCTTTCATAGTTGCGGCAAAATTGTAGTTTCTTTTATCGTTCTGGAAAGGGCAAGCTATAGCTGCCTTCATCGTTGTGGCAGGGGAGGAAAGAAGTTACACTTGCTTTCATCATTGCGGTCCCACTTTAGACAAATTTATTTCAAATAAAGATTATCGAACGAAAGCTTTCTCGAAACATTTATGAACAGTAAAATACAAGTAACTAATCCACGTAATTTCTCTAATCTGAAGAATCATAGTATCAAATAACAAATAAACCAGTAGGCTGAGTTCAATGGCCTCAAACCCTGTAAATACGGAATGCAATCAAATAAAGAAATACTTCAATAATCATTTTTTGTTATAGGCCTATGGCAGTTCACCAAAATAGAGTAGAGTAAATGAGAAGGGCAAGATAGCCTCAAAACACCTGCAGTATAATAGGTCGAAAATCCTCCTAGCTTAAAAACAAGCCCCGCAAAGAAATTCACATTTATATATAGGTCGAGATCGCTTCTATGGAGTTAGAATACAGAACAGAGCGCCAACCATAATACCAAAAGAAAGGAAAACTAAATTTATATTTCCGAGGAAAGATCCGACAAGAGCAAACATATTAATTCAAGAGACAATGTTCCCACTGAGATTTATAATTCAGAGCCTGAGTAAGCTAGGCAACCATGATCTCTTGAATACAGCTAAACAAATTCGAAGGGACTTGAAAAACTAGATATCATGAACTAAACAAGTAATTACATAGCGAAAGCTCAAAACTTGAAACACATTAACTATGCAAAGAAAAATTTACAGTGATAGTTCGAAAAGGAAAAACCATTATATGTACAATCAAATTATAATGAAAAGCTGGAATGGCAACTTAATAACTGAACTTGCGATTTTATCGTGAAAGTATGGAGTTGGAACTACATATCTTGCAGCAAAATAATAACGCGTTCAACAAGGGTTTGAAACCCTTATCAAAGTAATCCTCATGGGGATTAATAAACAAAATCCATAATGAACCTGAGGAATTCTCTGGAAAGAAACGCTCGCAAACTATATTCTGCTCAAATAAATATAACTTATTACATTGCTGAAAGCTTGCCTGAGAAGGGTGAAGCTATTCTGCATGCCCAAAATATTTAACAGAGTATCAACATCATTACGACTGAATGCTTTAGAGCTAGGCAAAACCCTACTACGTGAACTCAGGAGGAGGAAAATCTATTCCGGAAACCGTAATCGAACCCATGAAAGCTCTGCCACCCATAGGCGACCAAAGAAAGATAGACTTTAACACATACCCGAAGAAATAACTGTATCTAGAACACGAAGCCATGATAGAGCTTCGAAAGAGGCGCCTTGCATTGCTACCTATAGCACTAAGATGCCTCTGGATGAAGCTGAAATAGACCAAAGAAAAAGTATTACCTTAATGGTGGAATAAGGAAATAATAATACACAGAAAGAAAAGTTATCCGAGAAATGGTGAATACTTGTTAGGGCGGCGCAATGGGAGAAATTTGCAGTTGAAAAAGAGTCAATAAGCCACGCCTGAGTCGCAGTAGCGTAGCGGATGGCATCTAGTGGTGAATCCATGGAGCAAATAAACCATCGCAAGGCCAAACCCAGCACTGTATCACCCAAACAGAAAACAATGAAACTCACCGATGAACTGTCGGAGCCTTAAAACTGCTGCCCGTCATGATATAGCCTGTCCACACACAACCAGTAAAACAATAATGAATTAAATTCATCATTCACACGGGCATTGAATAACATTAGCATGAATGAATGAAAAAATTTACAGAGCTACATTATACTGATACTGATAGCTGAACCGCGGCTTACTGGACTTAATCACACGACTTAATTATACTCGTCAATATTTAGTAGCGTTGATCGAATAACTTACGAGAACGGCATTGAATATCACAGCGGCGCGGGGGCTGGTGTACGTTGCAGGTATTCGGAAGGTGTTCTGCTCTATGCACTGCCTCCTCCTGCCCTTCTCTTCCACGGCCTTCGCGGCCACGGCGGCGTTGATCAAGTGGTGCATCTTCCTGAGAATCAGAGTCCATGAAGAGATCCTTCGTGGTTGAATCAGAGGATTGAGATTGATCGAGTACTCGCTGTATGGATTGGCATCGACATTGTGGAGACATTTTTTGCAATTCGTTGCAGCATCTCTCGGATGGCTGCTCTCTCCGTCTTTGCAAGTAGTCACGACAATCAGACAATCTCTCCGGGTCGCAGAACCGCATTTGCTGTTGCACGCCCCCTCCATACATATTGTCCTCATGACCATGAACACTGGGAATACCCCAGTGAAGGAGGAGGAGCAGGGCGACGGATAAACCGAACCATTTAAACGTTAGCAGCGTCGTGGAAGCCGAAAAGACACCCATTTCTTTTTGCTTTTTCCGTGTTTCTTCCCGTGATGAATGGAATGCAAAGTGTTTTGGTACGAACTGTAATGGGTATTAATGGTGTATTTATGAAGGCCAGGCAAGAAAACGAACGTGTCTCTTTGCATGTACAATACAACACGACGACACAGAGCGGAACAGATGCATTGCATGCAGCGCCTCACTCTCCACGTCCCATGATTTCAAAGTGACTATCCTAAGTTTTATCAAAATATGCATTTTTTAAATTTCAAACCGATTATCCTAAGTTTCATCAAAATCATGCAGTCTCCCCGGCAATAATAGGTGCAAGCTGAAAGTTTGGATAAAAGTTTGTTTGCAAGCGTATAATCAATCGGTCCCGGCAATAAGACCTCGAGCACAAAAGTTTGGATCAAACAAAAGAAACGATGAAATGTTTATTTAAAACATTGGTTAAATGATTCAGTACGCCCAAATTAATATGAAATTGGATCGATATCGATCGCTATAGTCCCATGCTGAGGCAGGGACTAATAAAAAAGCGTTGTAATAGTTTGTATGGATTATATCAAGTTTGCAAAAAATTCGGCTCATATTTTCATTTCATACTACCAAATATGGGGCAAACGATTTTATCAAGAAAGTAGGCATATGTTGATTTGCAAGACTTTTTTCAACAAAGTAAACATGGGTTCATTGTTCAAATTTATTATGGCCCAACTTCATGCAAGCGATTTTATCAACAATGTCAAGAATATGTTCATGCTCAAACTTTTAACCTTTTCCCTTTTTGGCAGAGTCATTTCAATATGCATAAATTCCAGAAATGAAATGTATATCTTTCCTCCTTTTCTTTATTATTTTTCTTAAATAAAAAACTAGTTCTATGTGGGATATGGGTCGTCCCAACTCAACAGGATTTATAATCGTAATCGAATAGCAACGCATAATAAATTTCCTGACGTTGCCGTCTTTTAAACGGTTATATATTTATTTTATTATATCGAATTTTAAACAATATTATTGGATTAATGCAAATTAATGTTTTTCAATTATGTTGAGAGTCACCTAGGAAAGATATTGTAATGGTTTTAAATGAGTATAAATATTTAAGCTTAATTCAATATAAGAAATATGGTAATGATTACATATAAATCTCATTTAAAATAAAAGTAAAAAGAATGTTTTAATTTAAAATAAAAAATAATAATAGTAATATATATATAGTTGAGAGGATTTTATAGTTCAAAATGATGTGTAATGCTGTCTGTTTGATATTAAAATTGAATTTTTATTCATGTTAGCTAAAATAAAAATTAAAAAAAATTAGAATAAAAAATTAAATAACTATACAAAATATTTAAATAATGTCCACTCATAACAAAATTTGCAAATAAAAAAAATTGGATCTCTCTCAACTTATTATTTTAAATTTTAATTTCATTTCATTTTAATGATTTTTTTTTTTTTATAAGACAATGCCAGAGTTTCTCTCCTTCATTAATATTTCATCCTAAGCTCTAGAATCTTCAATGTAGTAAATTTGGAAGAAATACAACTTTTTATTTTCCCTAAGGTATTTTTCATCAAGTTGTTTTATCATGATCTAGAGGATTTAATTTAAGATAATATTTTTATGAATTTAATTTTAACCATACTCTATGTGATGTGTAATTAGTTCATTTTAATGATTTTTTTTTTTTATAAGACAATGCCAAAGTTTCTCTCCTTCATTAATATTTCATCCTAAGCTCTAGAATCTTCAATGTAGTAAATTTGGAAGAAATGCAACTTTTTATTTTCCCTAAGGTATTTTTCATCAAGTTGTTTTATCATGATATAGAGGATTTAATTTAAGATAATATTTTTATGAATTTAATTTTAACCATACTCTATGTGATGTGTAATTAGTTTTCTTTACATATTTTAAGTTAATTTTAACTATAGTTTTAATTTTGATATTGTTTATATAAATATATTGTAATTTTTTGTTGTAAATAAAAAATATAAGTATTTTATAAATTTTAATTAAATAGATATGTATGTTTATTTTGAAATAAGATTTCAAAAATTTATATTTTAATTGATGGATAACGGATTTAACTTTTATGGAATATTTTAGGTAGTAGTCACAAATTAAATTAAAGATTGAAATTTATTTCAAAAGTAGTGATGCTATTTTTGTCCTTTTAATTAAATTGATTAATAAAAAAAATGTCATAAGAACAAGTACTATATAAAATCAATGATGGTTTTTTGGGTATGTAGTATTGATAAGCCATGATATTAGCCCATAATATTGTAATAAAGCTTATTCAAATTAAAAATATTTATGGTTGGTGAATCTCCATGATTAAAAATCTCTCTCTCTCTCTCTCTCTCTCTCTCTCTATATATATATATATATATATATAATTCGAAAAAATAAGCTATAATTTGACAACATGGCATGTATCACAATTAAGCATTTTGATACTTATCATGAAGTGGCCATATCTACTACCAACAATTTAATTTATATGACTGCTTTAATTACAATTTAAAGTAAGGATGAGTAGAATATATTTTTGGATAATTATGTATGTTTTCAATCAATTCTATCTATGGCTATACCCACTTTTGTTCATGTCTCATGAACCCATGTTCATCATAACTAGATATTTCTTCATATTGTAAATGAAGATTGTCACTCCTTCCTTATCTCCACAATGCAAGAGTACCTCTCTCCTTGATTTTTCTGAATCTTTATCAATACATTCCTTTAGTAGACCATTAATCCCAAATGTTGTAACAATAGATACAACTACAACAGTTTTTTTCAATATGTTGAAATTTAATGTTGTGTAAGAATCATAATGATGAAATGTCACATGATTCTTTCATAAAAAAAAATTACTCATAAGCTTTTTTTATGGAAAAAATTACTCATCAACCCTTTTAACATTGATCAATCTCTTATTCTTTGAAGTTTCCCTCATGCCCTACTAAAAAAATCAACCAATTAATTGAAATAATATGCAAACAAAATGTCCCATTTCTTTAACACTCATTTATAAGATAATCTAAAAAAATCACTTAACTACTTCAAATGCAACCACTAAGAAGATCAACCAATTAATTGAAATAATATGCAAACAAGATGTCCCATTGCTTTAAAACTCATTTATAAGATAATCCGAAAAGATCACTCAGCTACTTCAAATGCAAACAAGGTGATCATTGTTTTAAAACTCATTTATAAGATAAGAGAAACATAAATACAAGGAAAAGTCATTTATAAGATAAAAGAAGTACAATGAATAGGAAAATCATTGTAAAGGTAGGTTGTTGTTTTTGTTTTTTGTCTTTTGTTTTTTTTTTTTTTTTTTACCACATGGTGAATCGGTAACTGTCAGGCCTAATCTATGGGAGACCCAGGATCAAACCTCATAGCTGCCACTATAACACCAAGAGCATAGCCAACCACCTGCAAGTCAGGTATACTAAGTTCCTATGATTTTAGCAAGAGCGGACTCACGTGCCGCCAAGACGGGATTGGGGAATCCGCCCCTTTAGCTTCCACCACAGCAAGTCATTGTACTCAATGAGATTTGAACTTCGGTCTGCCCAGGCTTTGCCCATGTGACTTATTGTCAAACCACACATCACTGTACAAAAGTTTTTTTCTTTTTTTAATCCAATCTGCAAATTCCCCATTATAGTGTTGCCAAATAAGACCTCAAATATGAAGTATATAAGATACCTTTCACAACAGAAGCTGGAGATTCAAGAATTCATTAACAAAAAAGGCTCAATACGCCTCCAACGGACATGGCACGTGGATGAGATATAAGCTAACAAAATGAGTTGAAGACAAAGTGACTTGGAAGTTGGGTTTCATACATGTCAACAAGTAGTGGGGCACAATTTGAAGGAACACTATCCCCTTAAAAGAGACCTTTAATGTAATTAACTTGACCTAACATTAATGTCTTTAACCATGACACCTTAATGTAATTAGCTTAACTTTCATTAGTTTTCATTTTTCATCTTGGTTAAAGGTTAGAAATTAAAATATTTTCCCTTTTCAATCCGGCCAAAATAACAAGAAGTTAAGCTAGAAATTTCATTGAAACTAGAAATTTATATCTGCAATTATAATTTGTAATTTTTGTTGATATGATGGTGGATTTCAACAAATTTTTGAAACCAAATAATTATTTTATAAGACAATGAAAGGCAACTTGATAATGATGAAAGGCGTAATGTGTATTAATAAACCAAATAAAGTATTTTTTCTTAAAACCTATAATATAGAAGTGAAAATGTATTACCATAATAGTAACTAACACACATCGGTGTCAACTCATATTTTTTTTTTCTCGGCAATAACTAAATTCTATTAACTGAAATTCAAAATATTTTTACATGGAATTGAGGCTACAGGGGTCAGAGCCCGAGAGCCATCAACGTTGCAGCACTGCCCCATTACAATAAGAAACTGGGGAAAACAGTAACATAAAGCCAACAAACGGGCATAAGATTCAGACATAGGCTGATAGAAAGAGAGAGAAACAGATAAGCAGAGTTGTGTGCAGACATCCGAAAAGAGGCCGGACACTTCCTCAGAGGGAAGCCGAAACTTGAGAATGACGAAGCCGAGCCGGACCGAGAGCAAAAAGCCTGGAGATAGCCATCTGAGCAAAAAACCATGAACCAAAAGGAGGAAAGCCATCACACATGTCAATCATCTTCCGCGTCCTCCCCATGAGTCTTCTCCACATCCCGACACGCACTGCCAATTCTGAGATTCGCCTTGCCATTCGTCGCCTTATCGGGGTTGGTGGTGCCTGTATCCCTTTCTACCTCAATTGGGCAACTATCATCCAGAGGAGGAATACTTAAAGGCTGAATATCCTTCTGACCAGGCTCAACCTCCTGTTTAATTTTCTGTTCTCCCTCATCCATGGAGCGCTCACTGCTGTGAGAAGGGTTGGGCACAATGCAAGACAGAGGGGTGACTTGGTTTTCTTCCTCTGACAGAATAATAGTAATATGAGCAGTAATCAAAGGTCGGTTCAAGTTACTCTGAAACTTGAAATGCGTCGTTTGGAAAGCGCTGTTAGGAACAGGCTTGCGACTAGGACTTGAGGGAGGCAAATCCTCAGGAGAGGAGGAGAGGTTAATGGGCGAGTGAGCTGGGTCTGCCAGATGGCTGACAGAAGGCCACTACCACTGCCTTGGCGATCCGCAGAGCGGTTCCGCTTGCCATGGTGCTTCATTTTGACAAGCAAGGGAGAGGACACTGTAAAATCAAAGAAACTAGGGCTAGAAGCAGGGGAGTGACCAAATTGAGCCAGAGACCAGTGAACACAGACAGTGAAGACACGAGACAGAGAAATAGCACAGTCAATACAAAATACTAAGGCCTCGGACAGCTTACCCTGAGTCACCAAACTGATCCCTCTATGGAAAGTGCTGGTGCATTCAAAATGCTGCCAGCAAGAACCCGAGCTAGCCTGGAACTTGCCTGTGAAGACAGGTCCTTGCTTATCATCACAACATAACTTAAACCAGAACCTGGAGCCAGAGAATTGAACGCCGGAGGTGAATTGTGCACAGGATATCGCCATGCTTATAACCATTAACAGGCTGCGTTGGAACGCGTCCTTCATTAATGCAAACGGCCTACACTGTCTTGCCCTCATTAAAACATTCCCTCTGCGAGAGATAGGGATTTGGGACGCCACACTGCTTTGCAGGTGGCAGTACCTAAGGTCTTTAATCTGCATGAGGGACAATCAATGTCCGAGCGTCACCCGCATCCGGGGGTATCAACTCATATTTTAAGCAATTAGAGGAATAAAAAATTAATTGAAATACATTATTGTTGATACTTAAAAAATTAATTGAAATACAAAATTATTGATACTTAATAAAGGAAAGATGAATTTACACACATTTTAATTTGATAAATCTCAAAATTTTCCATAAAGATGAATTTACACACATTTTAATTTTATAAATCTCAAAATTTTCCATAGATTGTTGTTACTTTATTTATGTTATATTATGCATTTCTTTCCTCAGCTTTTCTTTACAGAATGAAAATAAAAATATTAAACAATAACAATAATACAAAAATGGGGTTGTGCATTTATTTATTGTTTATAATATAAAAATGGGGTTGTATACTTATTTATTGTTTATCTCTTTTGGTATTTAATAAATATGGGGTTGAGAGAAAAAGAGATATATTTTACCATACAACATGGATGAGATGTGTAATATAATACTAATAAAGTAAACCTAAATAAAATTAGCAATCTAAAAGTGAAAAAGATTGTAAGCTCATATTGTAAGTTTTCCTAAAGTTAAATAAAAGTTGAGATTTGTAATGTAAAAATGAAAACGTTCTCACACAAAATAATAAATGGTATGATCATATTGTAACTTTTCCCTTTTTCATTGGGACTAATCTCATTATTTTGTCCACTATTCTATTTTCCTTATAAAACAATAGATTGGTGTCATTGTCTTGTCTTCTTCATTAAGTCATTTCATCATGACCTATTCACGAAGAAATTCTTGAAATGATAATGAGACACTTCTCCTTCCTCCTTATAAGACAATAATATTGATACCATTTTCTAACAAATTAGGTATATGTTCAACTATGTTGATTTGTAATCATATTGTTAACTATGTCAATTTGTAATTATATAAGTGTGTGGTTGAATGTCTTGTCTTATTCATTAAGTCATTTGGTCATGACCTAATCACGAAGAAATTCTTGAAATGATCTTGAGACACTTCTCCTTCTTCCTTATAAGACAATAATATTGATACAATTTTCTAACAAATTAGGTATATGTTCAACTATGTTGATTTGTAATCATATTGTTAACTATGTCAATTTGTAATTATATAAGTGTGTGGTTGAAGTATTCACTTAGTTATAAACATTATTTATTACTTTTAAGTCCAAATTACAATTGTTTATGGAGGTGATGTCATTTTCTAACAAATTAAGTATATACTCATATTATTAGCTATGCCAATTTGTAATCTATAACTGTATGGTTAAAGTATTCGCTTTGTTATAAATATTGCTTATTACTTTTAAAACCAAATTACAATTATCTATGGAACTAGTGCCATTTTTAATAAAGTAGATATATACTCATATTGTCAACTATGTCAATTTGTAATTTTATGAGTGCGTGGTTGAAGCATCCACTTTGCTATGAACATTATTTTTACTTTTAAAACCAACTTACATTTATCTATGGAACTAGTGCCATTTTTAATAAAGTAGATATATACTCATATTGTCAACTATGTCAATTGTAATTTTATGAGTGCGTGGTTGAAGCATCCACTTTGCTATAAACATTATTTTTACTTTTAAATCCAAATTACAATTATTTATGGAGATGCTGCATTTTTTTTAACAAAGTAGATATATGATAGTATTGTCAACTATGTTGTCAAATCAACAACTTTGATAATATTTTAAAGTTGATAACTATGCTTTCAAATTAACTATGCTCTTATTGCAAAGTTGACAATATTCACTTTGTTATACACATTATTTATTAATTTTAAATTCAAACTACAATTATTTATAAAACTAAGGCCGCCCTCTAACAAAAAAAAATATATAGGTTTGTAATGTTACGAGGTTGAAGTATTTACTTTGATATAAACAGTATTTATTACTTTTAAATCTAAATTAGAATAATCTATTAACATATATTTTTTTAACAAAGTAAGCATATGTTTATATTGTCAACTATGTGAATATATATTCATATTATCTAACTTGTATAACTATGCTAATATATAATTTTATGAATGTGTGGTTGAAGTATTCTCTTTATTATTTATAAATAATATTTGTTACTTTTAAATCCAAATTAAAATTATTTATGTAACGTAAGTTTTGAAATTTAGTTTACTTATTTGGTAAGAAAGCTATTACATCCCAATTAAATTAAGTTTCAAATTTAGTTGGCTTATATAGCAACACAAATCTTAGCACTCGATTAAACGGATGAGAAACTTAACCTTATAGTAATATGGTGAAGGTTTATAATCGATATAATTTTTTTTAAAGTGGTTTGATATTACTATATATATGAGAGAGAATTATAATTTTTTTTAATTTTATAATTTTATAATAGTTTTTATATTATTATAAGATATATATTTATGTTAGAGAAATAAGTATTAGGGGTGGAAGATAACAGTTTCAAAATTAAAATATGCAACTAATTAGATCAATTATGTGATTAATAATCAACACACAATTATTCCATTAATTAAGATAGAATTTCCAAAAACATGATCAAATACGACTTACCTGTGGTGATGATATTCCTTACTCGTGATTTCAGAGTTGAACACTATTTGAATCCCGCTAACTGCAACAAATTTTTGGGGACGACTCTCCACTCAACCGTAGACTCAACTGCACATAATCTTTCTACAACTGGCCACCCCCGAGCCCTCAAATCAATTTACTATTGCTAAGGAATATTTTATGTTACAACACTTTTCTCCCAAGAGAATAAATTAAATAATGATGAATCTCATTTTCCTCATCGTCCATAAAATAGACCAAACAATGGAAATAGGTCTGCATGCACATAGCCCATGTGTAAACATGCAACTTTTATTTATTTATTTGAAGTTTTACTTAATTTATATTTCTCTTAATTTTTTTTTTTTTTTTTTTTTTTAACTTCACTTATTTTTACTATTTTTGTAGTTTAGTTTATATATATATTTATTTAGAACTCCAGTTGATTATTTACTATTTTATTTATTTATTATTATTATATTCTCTTCATTTTTTTTATTTTTTTTTTTTTTTTTTTTTTTGTAAATCAGAAGTATATATATTAAAGAAAAACGTATTTTACAAAAAGTCTGCCAAGGCAGACGGAAACCTTAGATGACCATTTCAACCTCGCTGTCAACCAGCTTTGGGCTTCCAAGACCAAAATAAATGCCTCGCAGGGCTTCCAAAATCGAGCTGCACACTACGCAGGGCGGCATGCTCTTGAACACAGATAGAGAACGCCACGACACTGTCAAAACTTGGACATGGACAGATAACATATGTACTTTGCATAGGGCCGAGGCCGATACATAAAACAGAGTGAAAAGAAAGAGACAAGACAAACTGGCGTGGAGCCGCAACAGAGGAAACCAAACAGAGAAAAACAGAGGACTAGGGGAGCCCGCCAGAGCGCGGAAAGCCTCCAATCCGACTTGCAGTATCTAAGCCCACGTCCAGAATGTGCCTGTCTATTTTGGCTTGCATTTCTTGCATGGAGTGGAAGTCCTGAGCCTCCTTCATCCTTTGTTCCTGCATAAGGGGATCCGGGCTCAGAGTCTGCTGAAGCAATCTGATGAGCAAGGTCAGTTTCTTATTGACCACTTCCACCCCTTCCTGTACTGCGGTGATTCTGCACTCCAACGACTCATAGCTTTCAGGAGGATTAGCTGACTGATTTTCCGAAGCGGGGTGCTCCTTCTCAGTTCGCTACTTCCCATCTTCCTTAACCTCCAGGGCTTTTGCCAAGAGAGTCTTTATTCTCCAGCTCTCTGCCTTAGTGCGAGTAAATTGAATTGCTCTTTTGGCGGGCGTACTCGGGTCAGTCATCTAATCAACCTCTTCCTCAGCGACTCCTCCCTGTTTTTGCGCTTCTTCCTGTTTCACTTCAGCCTCCATCTCCGCGATTTTGCGTTTGCTTCTCGCTGAGGCTCTTGTTTCATACATGTTCTGCACTATGCGTAATTCTCGGTTGGCCGCAGCGCATCTACAGCTTCCCGCATCCATACTGTTCCCTCTGAAATTCTCACGGTGAGCCCTTCCGCTAATAGGCTGGTTATGGTTGCTAGCAGAGCTATGGAATGAGATGGAGGAAACCGAACCATGACTCCCGGTTAAATAGCTTTTTGCCATAGATTTTTCCAAAAAATTCTCTCCCCTTCGATCCAGAGTGGTGGTACTATTGTTATTAGTGCAGAGGGTGTTCGCACACCTCTCAAATCCTTCCCCTGCAATCGCATAAATGTTTCTGATTGCCTTCCTATCAGGTTTGAGGTAGTTGTCCTTTCTCCCCAAACGGTCTTTACGGATTTTCTCGTGGCATGAACCAAGTTGATGGTTCCCATGTCTGGCTCTCCCTCGCCATGATGACCACCGCCGCAACTGTCCAGTCGTCCAGCTCCTGTTATAATAGCCCCAGCCGTTACTCGAAGTTTCATTTTTACGGTACCGGACAAAGAAACTGTTGCCGGTCAGGCCCGGTCGGTATCGTTTAAGTCTTGCTATGCCAGCTGTGCGCATTGAGTTTTCAAGTTCGGGAAGTCCACCTCCTCCCAACAGTTGTCCCACCCCTTGTCCTGACTGTCTACTCCACAATTTGCCAGGTAGTCCGCCAGCCCGTTTGCCCGACGTCTTACCGCATGGAAGACTAGACCTTTCATGCCAGCCATGAGTTCTGCAATGTTTTCCGTGACTTTGGCTAGCCGCCAATGCTTTGTGGCTTTGTTTGCCTTGGTGCCTTACTGCATTTTTTGAGCTGTGGAAATGACCAGAGATGAATCCCCTTCCAGAATTATGTTACAGAGGCGCATGGATTTTGCAATTCTTAGACCATGCTCTAGAGCTGCAAACTCCATTTCATTATTTGTGCTTTCCCCGAGCACTTTATAATAGATGTGGAGAATTTCTCCATTCTGGTTGCGTAGGACACCTCCAATTCCTGCCATGCCGGGGTTGCCTCTCGAAGCCCCGTCAAAATTCAATTTCAAACCTCCTTCCGGTGGACGCTGCCATTTATCATTCTGAGAGGATGGCTACATTCTCTGTCTCGGAACAGTGATGTTGCTGGTCCCTTCCAAACGAAAGCTTTTCAATATACGTAAGTCCTGTGCTGTCGGCTTCTCGTTGCTTTCCTCTCTGCATTTTGTTTGGATTAACTGCTGAATGTTGGTTATTATATTGTCTTTAGAGAAATCAATGTTCCTGTGTTCATCTTGGAAAATTCTGCGGTTGCGTTCCTTCCAGATAGACCATAGTAAAAACCCTGGTGCCGATTTCCATATGCTATTGACTCTTTGTATGTTGGAGAAGTCTTCTTTCCAATTTAGTACAGTACTGTGAATGGAATCTCTATTACGATCAGAGCTGCTAAGAATCCCTTCCATCCATCTCCATAATTGAAAGGCCCATTCACAAGTGTTGAAAAGGTGGTTCAGGGATTCCTCCTCCACGAAACACATAGGGCATCTTGAGGGTCCCTTGAAACCTTTCTTGCACAAATAGTCCCAAGTTAGAGTCTTGTTTCTCATCAGAAGCCAGAGGAAAGTTATGATCTTCGGCCATAGAAGGCTGTCCCAAACCTTGCTGCACCACGGCACGACCTCTACCTGTTCTTCCTTTTCTATTATGTTCCTGGCTTCTCTTAGTGAGAAATCGCGATTACCTTTGAGACCCCACCTTAGCTTATCATCCTCTTCAGTTTTCCGAATCTTTCTTTTTAGGATGCGCTCACTGAAATGCTGATGAATTTGGCTGTTTTCCTCTGTGTTCCCAGGATTTAAGTTTATCCATTCCCTCTAATTAGCATCCCCACTGTTTTGATTCCAGTACTGATGGACTCTGTATCTTCCCTGATTTTGACTTGTTTGCTTGATGGTTGTTAGCTCTGGTGAATCCAGTTTAGGGAGCTGCTGCCATGCATCTTCCCAGAACATGGCCAGCCTGCCATTACGAATCTCCCAGAAGCTGTGCTCCTGTACTAGGTTCTTGTTATGCTTGGCATGATTCCATATGGGCGACCCTTCCGAGATTTCCTGTAGTCGGATGAGGTCCTGAGTGTCACAATCTGGAGAGTACTTTTCCTTCCAATGCCTAGCCCACGGTAAAGTGGGATTCTTAATCCATTTCCACCATATCTTAGCTCCACAGGTCCGGTTGACCACTCCTGGATCAACTAAATTCAGTCCCTCCATAGATTTCGGAAGGCAGAGTTTATTCCAAGCCACCAAAGCCCACTTCTTCTTATCCCCATTTCCACTCCATAGAAAGGATCGCTGAATATTTCTCATTTGCTGCAGAATGCCTTTGGGGGCAGGAAGCATGGAAAGAAGGTATTGCGGGATGGCATGCAGAATAGCTTTGGTTAGGATGAGTCTGCCCGCTAGGTTGAGAGCTCTGTTTGTCCAGTGCGAGCATTTTTTCTTCATGTTGGCTAGTGCTTTCTCCCAATGAATTTTCTTCCAGGGTTTTAGAGTCAGAGGAGCCCCAAGATATCTTGATGGCAGGGAGCCAATCCTGAATCCAAGAAGCTGGGACAGGTGAGTTTGAACTGCCAGATGAGTGTTGAAAAAGAAAATAGTGGATTTAGAAAAATTAATTTCCATTCCAGGGGCATGGCTGAAGAGATTAAGGATAGCTCTGTAGGCTACCGCCTCCTTCACAGTGGGTGTTCCATGTAACATTGTGTCATCCACAAACTGTTGATGAGTAGTTGCTGGAAGCGATCTTATAGGCTATAGACCTTTTATGTCACCTTCCGCTTTCTTCTTGGCAATGGTTCGGCTGAGGCCTTCCATTAGAATTACAAAGAGGAAGGGGGATAGGGGATCCCCTTGTCTTATTCCCCGCGAAGGTGTGAAGGGGACAGAAGGAGCACCATTGACAAGGATGGAATATCTAGGAGATTTGATGAGAGCAAGTATCCATTTGATCCAGGTCCTGTAGAAGCCAAAAGCTTCTAGAACAGCTTCCAGGTATCTCCAGCTAACTTTGTCATAGGCTTTTGACAGATCCAATTGCATGAGCATGCCGGCTTCTTTTCTTGAATGAAGCGAGTGAATCATCTCCTGTGCTAGCAAGATATTATCGAGAATTTGTCTACCCTCAACATAGCCCGATTGCTCTTCTGAGATTATACCAGGGAGTATCATCTTCAGTCTATTTGCTATGACTTTTGAAATAATCTTGTAGATTACATTACATAATGCAATGGGTATGAATTTGTCAGGTGTCTTTGCATCTTCCACCTTAGGTATGAGTGCTAGAAAGGTGGAGTTGAGGGATTTTAGAATGGTTCCTGAACGTCTGGAATCCTCCACCACCTCCCATACTTCCTGCTTGACGATGCTCCAACAGGCCTTGTAGAAATTGATGGTGAAGCCATCTGGACCTGGAGCTTTATCATTAGGCATGCTCCTAATTGCTTCCTCCACCTCTTCCAAAGATATTTCCCTGCATAGGGCCCAATTCTGATCTGAGGTAATAGACTTAGGGATGGCAGCTGTTAATTCCTTGATGGCTTCATCTCTGTTTATGGGTGGTTCCTGAGCAATTGATTTGAAGTGGTCCGAGAGCAGAGCAGATATGTCATTGTGATTCTTTAGTATCTCCCCTGCATTATTTTTCAGTTCAAGAATTCTATTAGTACTTCTATGATCTAGAGCCGACCTATGAAAAAATTTAGTATTCAGCTCCCCCTCTTTTAACCATTGAATTCTCGATTTCTGTTTCCAAAGAGTCTCTTCTTGAAAGAAATGTTTATGCCATTGCTGAGAAAGAATTTTTTCCTGTTCGATTGCCTCGACACTATGGTTACCTGCTGCACCATCTTTATGGATCTGTTCCAGTTTGTTCTCTAGAATGGCTTTCTCCTGGAATATATTTCCGAAAATCGTTTTGTTCTAATCTTTTATCTTTTCTTTAGTTGCTTTCAGTTTCTTTTGTAGATTGAACATCTTGGAACCTCTCACCTCCAAGGGTTCAGACCACCATTTTCTTTACCATCTCGAGGAAGTTGGGGTGGTCTAAACAAAATTTTTCAAACCGGAAAGGTTTGTTCCTTGGGGTGCCCTGAACTTCTACAATAAGCGAGATTGGCCAATGATCCGATCCTCCACTGGGAAGGATATCTGATTCCGCAATTATGCCATCCATTATGATGCTTTCTGAGATTAAAAATCTATCCAAGCGAGAAGCTATTAACCTATCACCCCCCCTTCTGTTGTTCCAGGTGAATAGGCCACTTTTGGGGTGGATATCTACCAGTTTAACAGTTTCAATGAAATCTGTGAAGGCTTCCGCATCTCTATTAAGTTTCCTAAGACCTCCTTTTTTTTCCAAAAGGGTGGTTATCATATTAAAATCGCCCCCCACAATACACTTAGATCTGGGATGTCTAATAATAAGCCTGGTTAATGCGTCTAAAAAATTTATTTTGTCTTCTAGTTTATGAGGACTATAGATATTGATACAGAGGAAAGAACCAGAATTACCTATGGGTTGGAACTCCACCGCCATGAAGTGTTTGTTCGCCTCCGCCGATATCATTTGGATTTCCTTTGTGTCCCACATAGTTGCAAGGCCTCCTTCTCTTCCCTGACTCGCATTCTCTAGAACTTCCATGTGTCTCCCAAGCTTTCTGCAAAGATTGTTGATATTGGGGCTGCTGCATTTAGTTTCTTGTAAAAACATAATTTCCGGTTTATATTTCTGGATTTTCCGCTTTAAGATTCTGTGTTTTGCCTGGCTGTTAAGCCCTCTGGCATTCCACGAGATAATCTTCATATTTAACTGATTTTTATTGGAAGGACTGGAAGGCGCTTAACGCCTTCATCTTCCCTAAGTTTATCATGATCATGCCTAGTTCCTGTAGAACTTCACCACTTGTACTCCGACCTCTTCTTTTCTTTTGTTTTGAGCTGGATGTTTTCCATAAAAGACTTTTTGAATGTAAGCTGTTGCCTTTCACTACACCTAGCTTCCTGTTCTGCCTTTCAAGTTCTGCCTTTTGCCTTGCTATGAACAGGTCGTTTACCTTCCTAATTTCTTCCTCCGATGCGTTCTCTATTCCTCGCGACCTCCAGTTCTCAGCAATTACTGGTAGGTTCATTCCTTCCCTGGCTAGCGCCTCTTCCCATTCTTGATCTTCACTACCGCCATCACTGGTCAGCATATCAGTTTCTTCTTCGGTCTCCTCTGTTCTCTCCTGCATTTGTACCTCATTGTTGAGGTCCCCTTCATGCATATCTTCCCTTGTTGGTATTTCTTTTTCCTCGTTCTCTGCTCCTGATGTTAGGGTTTTGTGCTTGTCCTCCGAGTCAGTTTCAGGATCTAAGATCACAAAAGGATTGCTGTGGTTATTCCTCTCTGTGTTTCCTTTGAAACTCTTTCTTCTATTAGCTCTTTGTCTGGATTTGGGTTTGATGAAGGCTTCTGTATCTTTGTGGGCTTGTGCTGCTTCGGTCTCTAGTTCCTTCCTGATCATAGGGCAGTCCCTCATCAAATGCCCATGTTCGTGGCATTTGCGGCAACGGAAGGGAATCTGCTCATAATCGATATCCTGAAAGTAATCCTCGCCCCTATATTCCAACCAAAGTCCCTCATGTAGTGCCCCAGAGACGTCCATTTCAACACATATTCTGGCATAAGAGGTATATCTCTTTTGGAGAGTTGCTTCAGAGGCCTTGATAAATGTCCCTAACTTGTCACCAATTTGTTTCAGTGCATTCAGACCCCAGTAGTCTATTGGAAGAGAAAATAATCAGATCCAGACTGGGACTTGGGTGAAAGACTCCTTCTCCGGAGCAAAATTTGGTTTCCATGGTCTCATGTACAGACCTGCTGAAGCCAAAAAATATGGGCCCCCCTCAAAAACTTTGTCCTTGTCTTCTAGGTTGGAGAAGACAACAGTGAAAAAAACTTTGGCTCCAAGGTGAAGCTTGACATCCCCCCGTGGTTTCCAATGTTGTTTGATCCAATGACAGAGAGTCCTTTCAGACGGCCAAATGCCCATAAACTTGCAGATAATGGCCTGTTCTGCCATATGCTCTCTGTATGCCTGAATCTCTGGGTCAGTTATAACTACCCTTAGGTTATTGGTCTTTTTTGGTTTGCAGGCTCCGCTGGATGACGCGAATTTATTGGGGTTTGAACTAAGTTCCCCCTCCTTTTCCGGCTTTCCTTGCCTATCGCCTATCTGCTCCCTCTCTTCATCATTTTGTCGTTTCTCGTTTCCTGGTGAATTAATTATTAATGGAATTTTGTCTTTAGCCCTTGTTGGGCTTTCCTTCTCCGTGCCTGCGCCATCCATAGTTCCGTTTGGCTTGTTAGTTTCCCCTTGAAATTGCTCCTTATTCCTTCTGCCATTCTGCTTATTATTGTCAAGCCCAGAAATCTTGACCCCTTCCTTCTTATATTGCTTCTGCTTCTGCATGACTATCTGTTTGAAAGTAGGGGCCCCATTGGACCCCTCTGCCTCCATGCGGTCGGTCAGCACTTTACCTTGACGAAACAGTGCTTCGAGGCGGGAGAAAACTGCTTCCAGACCTGCTGAGAAATCAACACCTTGGAAAACTCAAATGCGACTATGAACATAGACAGCAGCTAAAGAAATGGCCTGTCGCTGCTGCGCCTGCAGAGGGACAGAGCCTGTGCCTGTCACAGAAAGCTCAAACCCTAGCAGCCGCCATGAGACCCTATTTACATCTTTATTGTTTATTTACTATTATTATATTTTCTTTATTTTTTACCATTTATTTACAAATATTATATTTTCTTTATTTTTTACTATTTATTTACAATTATTATCTTTTCATTGTTGGTTGTTATTTATATATTGTATTATGTTAGATTATTTATTTATTTATTATTATTATTATTATTATTAGGGGACATTACATATTCCCCCTCCTCTAGGAACTTCGTCCCGAGGTTAAGTTGAATCATTTAACATTTTATTTTATTTCGTTATTTATTACTTCATATTTTCCCTACACCCTCTGCCGAACTAGTATAACCAGCCGACATCGAAAGTTTCCACAACACACAAGAAATCCCAAGGAATCTTTGTCCTTTTTCCCACTTTCGAAACTAGGTATAAGCTTCATCGGTCTGTACCATAGCCCAAGACTGACCCCAAGGCTCACGCCTGACTCAGATCTCATATGCCCCAAGGCAAACACTCGACTCAATACTCCATGCAATAGTACTTCAGGCATCTCGAAAGTTTGACCCACTCCCTCCACACTCACTAAGGTGCATAACCCCAGGCATAGAAGTCCTTCCACCCCCACCAGGGTTCGGCATCCCAATCTATTATCAGACACTTGGCCTACAATATCAGACTCTTGGTCTCCTCAAGATGGTCCCAAGCCCCTCGGGAGCTATCCATGAAGATCTACACAAGACAAGGAACCACTAACTTATGTAGTGTTGATTGAGTATGTCCCCAGCCCATATGGTGTTACATATTCTCCCTTGCAAGTATGGGCTCCCACAAGATCATCAAATAAACCGGCCCTCTCGACCCATTTGTGGATTACCTGTCAATCACCACATCTCAACATACATCCATTGCATTAGTTATAATCATAGTATCATAGAAAATAATTCACATTCTAACCCTTGCATGCCATCATGATAACATGACATCCTTGTTAATCATCACATTTTGAATAGTAAAAAAAAATTACATTCTCATGCATGTCATAAAAGCTGCATGCAATTATTGCATGCTTCACCTTATGAAATACCACCATAAGTTATAACATCAACATATCCACATCAAAGACATATCATGACATCTCATAATAAACTAACCGCATGTCAATATAACCTCATATCATAACGTCATAATCCCTATGCATATCATATCCATCATGAACACACCACATCATTATCATAACAAAATAAATAAATAAGAACCACTTGTGCATCATTATCCCCTCATCAAAATAATGTCCAATTACCACATACCATCACATCATGAAACCTCATCTCAACATTATACTTCAACACTCCTATGTTGATATAACAATTAACTGAAATCATAACTGAAAATTAGATGTATCAAAACAACCTACCTAATCTAAGTTATGCAATCTTATCTAGTTCATGACACAATTTAATCAAATAGCTAAAAAAATTCATGAAAAATAACATCTACATCTTCCTACATAGCTGGCTATGAGCTATATTGGTCCCTGACACTTTTCTTAAGGCTTTATTAAATAATCAATATATTCATAACACTGATTCTCAAATTAATCTTAACATCCAAACCTAAACATATTTACCATTAATGTAAATTAATATGTAATGAAAGAAAATATTACAGTAAAATGTAAGACACATTTTGTGATACTAAATCACATAAAAAAAAACTATATTGTACATGTATATTAATAAATGAAGTGCCACAAAACATTAACTACACATACAGTCATCATGATGGAAAATCGTAAGTAATATTATAAAATATTAATTATACTACTGAAACTTAATTATATGAATAAAAATGCTATTAGTTTATTCTAACCATATAGATATATCTCTAATTTATAACCATATAAATTAAGTACATCATTGTTAGCAATTAGGTTAGAACAATTTTTTTAACCACACAAGTTAAAGAACTTATTCTTATAAATTTTCAGTGTTATTATTCAATATACATAGATTGTTATATTAAATAGAGGGTTTTCATATCTTGTGTAACATTTTTATAATTGATATAAAAATCAATTATAGTTAATATTTAATTTAATATCCACCTATATTCTCATTAATTTAAAACATTTTTTAAAAACATTTATACTAAATTAATAAAGAACAAAAATGTACTCTCATTCATATATCTTCCGATTTATATAATGTACCTACGTCTCTATTTTATGGGAACTTTCACTATACTGGTAACAATTTGTGACGTATGGTTTTCCACTGAGTGTGAATGTTGTGAAGTTTCAGATTTGAATGGTGTGAATCATTTTCTATGTTATTAAATATATATCAACATTTCAAAGCTTTTAATGCTGTGGACCATTCTCTATGTTATCAAATATACTTCAACATCGCAAGGCTTGAAATATCGGATTTGAACAGTGTGGATCCATCTTTATATTATTGTATATAGGAGGAACACGGTATGAAAGTTCTCTACAATTTAGAAACCTAACAAAAACCTAAAAATCTAAGAAAACCCAAAAACCTAAGAAATTCCAAAAATTTAACGTCAGTTTAACAAGTCCGAGGAATTGTTCAGAAAGTTATGGAAATTCCGGTTATATTTAGAGAAAATCCGGCAAGAATTGTTGTAAATCCAAGATATAGTTGTAAAACTTCAAAATTTTAGGTGTCTTAGACGTTTTTGATGGCGCTGAATCCATTTCCACCATCAAAAACACGATTCAAACATTGTCTCTACAAGATTTTTTGACATTTTTTTGCCCGGATTCTGGCCACTTCTGGCCGCCCGGGCAATTCCTTTGCCTCGGTAAACGACTCAAATCTAACTATCTATATATATATATATAAACTTGACTAAAATATAAATTTCTTTTAGAAAGTTATTATATCATCATTATTTTATTTTTACAAATATATAACTTTTATTAACTTTGATATTATTAATAATTATGTATGTCATAACAAATTAACTAGAAATCATCTCTAAGTTTTGGGTTTTGGTTTTGAGTTTGAAATATAATTTTAGTTATCTATAATTATTTTACTTTTTTTTGGTAGGTAAACACCCACGGGGCATTTGAACCAATGACCTATCACAAGGAGTGCCTTAACACTACACCCATTCACCGTGAATCCAAAGTCCCGTGAGCTTATCTATAATTAATTTACAATTTAGAATATAAATTTTAATTATTTATAATTAGCTTTTATTTTAGCTATTTCCATAATAATTTTCAATTTAAAGAAAAATCATAAAATTTAAGATAATAACCAAATAACTTTTAGTTAATAACTAGTTTTCATTTTGAAATATAACCTTTAATTATCAAAAACTAGTTTTCATTTCTTTTTTAAATAACTTCTTACTTCACAAGTAAATCATAAAGTTTATAATAACAATTATATAAAAAATTAACTTAAAATACTTTTTAATTTAAATAAATAAAAAATTAAATACAATTTTAGTTCAAAGCACAAGTAATTTTTAATAATGCAAAAATTATAATTGGAGATTAATAACATATGCCTATATATTATTAATTGTGCTTCTTTATTTTTTTAAAAATAAAAAAATTATAATAATGTATTGAGTATCCAATTTATATATATATATATATAATAATATTATTCATAACTCAGTAAATATCTACTTTAAAACGCAGTGACATTTATTTAATAATATTCATAATAATTATTGTGAAAATAATGATATTTATTTAATAATTTATATAATAATTATTGTAAAAAATGTATTTATTTCTCAAATTTATTTTTATTAAATTTTTCTTTATCGTCGTCAGCAAAATTATTAATGAATTTAATTAAGTATTTTTCTCAAATTTTTACCTAGAGGTCACATAGAGTCGAACCTGCTCTGATACCATATGTAACAACCCCAAAATTAAAATATGCAACTAATTAGATCAATAATGTGATTAATAATCAACACACAATTATTCCACTAATTAACATAGAATTTCCAAAAACACGAGCATAGACGACTTACCTGTGGCGATGATATTCCTTACTTGTGATTTCGAAGTTGAACGTTGTTTGAATCTCGCTAACTGCAACAAATTTTTGGGGACGACTCTCCACCCAGCCGTAGGCTCAACTGCACATAATCTTTCTACAACTGGCCTCCCCCGAGCCCTCAATCAACATTCTACTGCCAATGAATTCTTTGTCTCATAACCCTTTTCTCCCAAGAGAATGGATGAAGGAATGATGAATATCAACTTTCTTACCATCCATTAAATAGTCCAAACAATGGAAATGGGCCCGCATGCAAACATTCCATGTGTCAACATGCAACTTTTATTTTTTATTTTAAGTTTACTTAATTTAATATTTCTCTTAATTTAACTTTTCTTATTTTATTCATTTTTTACTTTTTGTTAACTTTACTTATTTTTACTATTTTTGTAGTTTACTTTTATATATACTTATTTATAACTCAAGTTTATTATTTATTATTTTATTTATTTATTATTAGGGGACATTATATGGATATATGGTTGAAGATATTTGCAATATCCAAAAAGATAAAGGCGTACACATTGTAAGGAGGAGTTTTTGATATCTTCATTACAAAGTTCTCAAATCAATGGCGATAGTTATTAGAGAATATCTGATTTATTAGATTTGCTAAATTCTTATTTGAATTGCTAGAAAAAAATATAAAACATAAAATTAGAAATGTCTAGTTGAGTATATAACATTGCATTTTTTCCATTATTATTATTGCTTTATCAAAAATAAAAATGCATTCCTCATATTCTATAGCATGCCATATTTCCCCAATAGTCTTAACTTATGTACTTCATTTTATCAACTATTCTTACTATCCACTAACATACTTAACCAACCATGACAAAAAACCATGCTTGATACTACTTGAAATATTACAAAAACTTACAAATATTAAGACATATCCCTTATATACAGACATTGCTATACTAAAACAGATAGAAAAGAAATTTCAAAATGTAGTCATCGTCTCCACACTTTTTTCCAAAGCTCATGTGTATCTCCTTTGTTGAATTCCACTAGATGAGCTTCACTAGAAGGAAATTCGATACCCTGCTTGAAACAAATGTCTATCCAATGATTCAACTCTTGCTAGATGCGACCTATGGAGAAAGACATCAACAATAAGACTCTCCTTTATATTATTTGATCCCTAACCATAATTTTCTCTTAGGGTGAAATAATGTGTCTATGAAAAAAATAAAACCACCACTGATCGATTGAGTTATAGTCCTTGGCATGTTATTGATCTATTTTCCTGTAAAGGACAAGATTTAACCTCCTAATGACTCGCCTAAGTTCCCTTTACATTTTTATAGAGGTGGTACTCTTTGCTTAATCACTTAAATCTTCTAAATAAACCTCAAAGCCAAAAAATTAAACATTTAGCATATTCACCTGTTAGTGGATAAATAAAAAAAGAAAAGAAAAATAGTGGAAATAGATATTAATTCACTAATGATTCATTCCATGCTACATATCCATTCACGTATCATGAGAAGAAACATTTAAAACAAATTCATAGATAGAAAATAAGGAAATGGTCTAGATTTTTAGAGAACTCTAAAATGATTTCATTCAATCAACATCATAAAAAGTAGAACTATATTGGCCATTTTAATTACCCCTATATTTTGTATGCATATCTATGTGCTGCTAACGTAAGAGCCATGATTGGATGAAGCAACTGAATTATAAAATCAATAATTAAATGTAACCTTAAATGACTAACAAAGGAGAGGATGACATGGATCCATAAGTTCTAAGGGAAGATGGAGCTTGCTTATTTTATAAGCCATGAAAGTTCCTTAGAGGTTATGATGATAGTTGGTTTTGACCCAATTAGGCTACCATCACCTGAAAATAGTTATGAGAATGGATAAGTGTGGTGAGGGGGAAAGACGACACCCACCTCTCCTCGAAGATCAAGGAACAACTCAACAAATGATGAATCTTTAGGAAATAATGAAATGTTAAGGTGTGTGTGGCATATACGATGGAAGGGAGAAAAATGTCGGTCGCTGATTAACAAGCAAAGAGAGGGAGAGAGAGAGAACACTTTTCTAAAAGATGAGGGGATGTAGAGGAAAGCATATTACAGAAAACAAAGAAGTGTGTGAGAATCTATTGGGGAATCAAATTCTCCTTCTTTTTGGTTGCTTATTGTTCTAAGAATGAACTAAGACTAGCGCAGATAGCATGAAGCTATGGACCATGATAGAAGGTAGCCAAGGAAATCATGGAGCTAATTGTAAATCCCTATCTTTATGAATCTTGGGTGTTAATCCCTATGTTTTTTGTTTAAGGTCATTAGACTGTGTGTCTATGCCTGTGAGGTTAGTGGGAGGCTTTATGTATGATTGAATCATTATGATGCTTGTTGTATAGCTGGTATAACACTTGGAAAAGGAACTCTCAGTCACTGTGGTCATTTCTAGTGAGATGTTAACCACATGGATAGTGAGCTGCATACCTTGTGTTGCTTGTTGTACCTCTGAGATAGAGGTAGGTCAGCTACCAATGCTAGAGCATCTAAAATAATTGTTTTGGGGTTTTTGGTTTTAGTTTTGGAAGACCAATGAATGAAGATAGATGTAGAATTGAAATACTTAATCCTTTGGGTTATATTAATATCTTAGCAAAGGGCTGCTATAAAGCTTTACACAGTGATATAGATCAAAAATAGTGGTGAGAAGAAGACAAAAAATAATATGATTATCACAGTTTCCAGACTGTAAAACAGAACAATCATAAGTGTGAAAACCTTTTGAACTACGTTCCAAAGATTTAAGGTAGTATACTTAAGCTTACGAAAGATGTTGATGATTTATTGATTAGAGGGGATTAGCTAAACAGACAGTTCATTAATCCATTCTCTTACTAGATGATCACTTCAGGAGCTTATAGGAATAAATTGAGACAATCATTCCTACCTAGATATCTCTATAAGTCATAATCATATGAAGAAAAACATAATTATTGATAACTGGAAAAACTTACAGGATAACACAAACTATGTGAAACCAAATTTAGAATCCTCTGCTTTGTATTAAGGTTCTAGAAAAACTGAGTACATCAAGTGTTTACAAAAGTTTCCTTCAAAGGTGCTACCGGTTCAAAGTATAATGAACAGTCAAGACTTTACAAGCAATGAATAATGAACCTCGAACTTCGAACCCATAATAACTCGAGAAGAGAGTTATTTATACAATAATAAAACTAAGGAAATATCCTAAAACTGATTAAGATTTATTCTAGGAAAGGAAAGATCTTCATGCAAGAAGATAGGGGTAGCTATTGAACTGCCTCTTGCTGTCCCTTTTATTCAGGTTGTGCTGGCTTTGTTGTTTGATATTTTTCCCTTTAAGCTACTTGATTGTTTGTATCCTTTACACTAGTTGATTCCTTCATTTGATCTTTCATTTGATATTCTTTAAACTTTGTGAATATCCTTTGACCCTACTGAGTAACCTTTATTGTGTTCCTTTTTACCTTTACTGTGCATTTTAGGTTTTTTATTGTGTTTTTTCAACAGTAAGATCTTCGTATTTGTCTTCAAATTGTGTGTAGGCTTTTTCTTTGTAAGCCTGGAACATAAGCTCTTTCCTGCAAAACACAAAAATTGTTAAGAAAACATAGGTGACAGAGGAGGTTTTCAATGGCTTTATTGAGCTTGAAAGGATGTTGGAAGGAGTCCAGAGCGTATCGAAAGGTAAAACAATGGTTTTATTGATTGCAGAGGCATATGGAGAGTTTACTGTGAAAACAGGCGAAACAAAGGAAAAAAGGTGATTTTTGCATTTAAACGAAAAACAACATTCTTTTTGAAATATGGTGCAAAGTGAACAATGTTCATTTTGTCGTTATGCGGGAGGTGGTTTTGGTTTTCATCACATTGCTTTATGAGGCGCGGGAGGTTTTGGGAGGGGTCACCCGAAACAAATTTGACCCTGACATGTAGTAAGGGGAGGTCAGTGGAATACCACTTTTTAGGCGGGTAATGCTCGGACAGAGAGCCAACCCGAAATCACTGAGGGTCGTTGGATTTGAAAGTATTGGATCAGATGGTGATGGAGTGAAAGAGCAACGCGGAGGGGCCCAACGATTAATTATGGTGGCTATGGGCTTTATTATGGGTTAAAACTGAGATTAGCGGGGTTTTATGGTTAAACGAAGGTTTAGGTTGATTCTTTGTTTAAATCATAAAAAAAAATTTAACAAAGAAATCCTTCGCAAAACGCGGTAGGGAGGACTTGAAATAATATGAACTCGGGTGGATAAATGATATCGAGTCCGGGTTCATTGCATATCATAATCGCAGTTTTAGTGGGGGAAGGCCCATCACAAAGGAATACGATAGGGGCTGGACGCGATGTGTGAAAATAAAACATGGATAATACTACGTTGGGTTCGGATTCCCATTGCATATCGGAGATCGTAATGGCAGAGGGTAATGCTTTAGACGGGACTTGCGATGGAGGCAGATGTGAAATGACATTGAATTATGATATATATTGCGTCGGGTCTGGGTCCATCGCAATCACATATCACAATGGGGGGAGAGTGCATGCACGTTGAAGGGCTTGCAATCCGCCGATGCGATGTTTTATTAAATATATAGTTTTTATAATAAAACTAATGGTTTCAGGTTATTTAATAAAGGTAGTTAATAATAATACGAGAAATGGAACTTTTAGGGGTTTTAATACTATAAGTTAAAGTTAATATGAAATATGAGCGAAAGAGGGGAAATACACTAAGTATGATGCTTTTTAATAAGTTATTTGCTTTTTACATATATACATCAATACTTAGGCTAAATAACCTTTTGAGGGTTTTTTGGGTAAAAGGGGATTTAACATGGGTTTTTCATTTTTCCTAGGCAAAAAGAATTTTAACTGTAGGAAAAGGGGTTTTTATGGAAAATGAGTGAATATGAACTGTATGAAGGTGGAAAGAGGGAAATTAGTAAATATAGGGATGAATGGGGATGAGGGAATTTAATTAATTGATCTTGTAGACCTTCATTTTCTTTGTGTAATTGCCTCATGGACATAGAAACATATGGGAAAATATGATAAATTTACATTTTGTCTAATCAATCATCAAACTTCTGCAACCTTTCTTCTACTTACCCTTTGCTTATCCTATCATTTTTTCTTCACTTAATGGGTGCATTTAAGTTAGCAAACCCTTTTCCTTTCTTTTTAAAACAAATTATCTAATTCTAACCTTATAACATCGAAGGGCTCAGATTAAACTGATGAGCACCTTATATTCTCTACCTAACTACTGATCTTCCAAGAGTAAACAGTTTGGCCAGATCTTTATTCTCTAACTATAACATAAATTTTAAAGCATGAAGCAGTCAAGATTAAACAGTTTGTCTGTCATGGGTTGTGGCATTTATGACAAGCTGCACACAACCATTATTTTGTAGAAACAATAGTAGTGGCATTTAGACTTGCTCAGTTTCAAAGTTTATTTGTTTTCTTTTCTTTCTAACCTAACATTTTCTTTTTGTCTTGATTTTTTAGGAAATGTAACCTAACATTTTCTTTGATATGGACATCATCATCAGGATATTTTCAAAAACATTCTATTCAATATTGTTATATCCATATCCTAACTTAACATTTTTTTCAAAATATTTTCATGTAGTTTTTGACTAATTTATTCTATCTTATCAAAACAAAAACGCTATAACATTGGCTCCAATTGGGGACTGCTTTCTCCTGTAGAATGCAGAGAACCTGCAGATCCATGTGCCTTCTCCTCGGGCTATGGAGTCCTTGCTATAAGAAAGATCACACTGACATCTTAAAAATTAAAAGAAAACTAGAATATTTACAATGAAAACTATTTCAACTTCTTAATACTAAGTATAATGTTTAAGAAACCTTCCATTTACAGGATAAGTGGAATATAGCCCCTCAAGATTCTGCAACACAAAAGTGTTGTTACCCTTCACTTCAGCAATTGCTAAAGGTCCAAACCATAGATTGTCAAATTTGCCATGCTTTCCTTTCTCTTCTCTCTTGGCATCCCATCTTTGAACTAGATCACCTTCCTTAAAGTCCCTCTCCCTGGATCTCCTGTCAAACAGGGCCTTCATCTTATTCTGATATTTATTCAATTTGTATTGAACTTCATCTCTGTTTTCATCAAGTTCAATAATCTGATTTATTCTTCTTGAAAAATCATCAGGTTCATCTATTGAATCCTGCAGGAATTTTAAAATAGGGAAGGCCAAATTGGTAGGGAAAATTGCATCTTTCCCATAGACTAATTGAAATGGAGATTTGTCAGTTGATCTCTTTGGAGTAATTCTGTTTTCCCATACTGCATAAATCAAATGTGAATCCCAGCTCTTCTTATGATCATCTAGAGTCTTTTTGATTACCTTTACCAGGCTTTTGTTGGATGACTCTGTAAGGCCATTACCTTAAGGGTAGTATGGAGTTGAATGATGTAACGAAATCTAATATATCTGGCAAAAGTCAATCATTTTAACACTAGAAAAAGTTATTGCATTGTCAGTGACAATTTGAGTTGGGCAACCAAATCTAGATAAGATATTTTCCTCAATAAACTTAATTACTACTGAATTAGTAGCATTTCTGACTGGAATAGCTTCCACCCATTTAGTAAAGTAGTTTGTTGCAGTGAGGCTCCATCTATGCTGATTACTTGAAGTGGGGTGAATCTCTCCAACAAAATCTAATCCCCATTGAGAAAAAGGTGCTGAAACTATTGATGGAACGAGTGGAAGAGCTGCTAATTTTTGTTTACTAGAAAACATTTGACAAGGAACACAACCTCTAACCTTTGCCCCTACTTGTAAGAACAATGTGGGCCAATAAAATCCTCCCCTCAGAATCTTGTATGCTGTTTCTCTCCAAGCATAATGTCCCCCACAAAATCCTGTATGAAACTGATCAATGATTCCTTCAATTTCTGATTTTGTTAAACATAATAACAAAATATTCAATGGATCTTTCCAGTATGAATTTGCATTTATAATGCAGTACTTGACTGATTTTAATTTAAGGGTTTTACACCGGGTTTTGGAGAATGATGCTAGACACTCAAAATGGATCATGAAATTTACAATATCTTGATACCAGTTTGACAACAAGAAATTTTCATCAATGTGTATAAGATTGATCTACTCTGAAGGTAGAGGTTCTTGTGGATTCTCCCCTTTAGGATGAATGGAATGTTCTTGTGGATTCTCCCCTTTAGGATGAAGGGAATGTTCTTGTGGATTCTCCCCTTCTGCAAGGACAGAAGGTTCTTGTGGATTCTTCCCTTGTGCAAGAAGAGAAGGTTCTTGTGGATTCTTCCCATGTATTTCTAAAATAGAATTGATTCCAAGTACTTTGCAGTTGGATTCAGCTAGAAGATTGGCTAATCCTTGACCTTTTACTAGCTTGGTAGTCTTGATAGTTAGATCAAACTCCAGAATTTGAGTGATCCATCTACCTCTTTTCCCATCAGTGTCTGGTTGGGTTAAGAAAATTTTCACAACACTATTAGGGACATAAGTGGTAATAGGTGAATGTAAGACATACATTCTGAATGATTTCAGGGCTTGAATGAGGGCATATGCTTGCTTCTCAATAATGTCATACTTAAGCTCAACATCTCTCATAACCTTGCTGAAAAATGCTATGGGTTGGTCATAGGAATCTTCATTTTTCTGTAATAGAATGACAACAAGGGTTGTTTCAGAGGCAAAAGAGAAAATACTAAATGACTTAGTATAATCAGGGCTAGCTAAGGTGGGAGCTTCAAAGATAGCCCTTTTTATTTGTTCAAATGCATGCCTAGAAGAGAGAGTCCATCTGACTTCATGGTCCTTTCGGAGCATGTCAGTTAAATCTTTTACAATCTTTGTATAATTTGGAATAAACCTCCTTAGAAAGTTAATCTTGCTTACAAAAGCTTGAATCTCGTTCTTGTTTCTAGGTAAGGTCAATGTTTCAATGGTAGATACTCGTTTGGGGTCAATTACTACTCCCACCTTTGAAATTATATGGCCCACAGTTTTCCTTCTTTGACAGCAAACACAAACTTATTAGGGTTCAATGATATTCCAAATTTTGTACACCTGTCAAAAACCTTCATCAAGTGCTTTAGATGTTTTTTATTAGATTTAGAAAAAACAATTATGTCATCAAGATAAATAAACACAAATTTATTTACCTGACCCATAAAAACTATGTCCATAGCTCTCTGAAATGTTGGTCCAGCATTGGTTAAGCCAAATGGCATCCTAGCGTACATGAATGTACCCCAAGGTGTAGTAAAGGCTGTCTTCTCTTTGTCTGTTGTATCAACATTCACCTGATTGTAACCTAAAAAACCATCAAGCATAGAAAGTATTTGTGCTCCTGACACCATTTGAAGTAACTGATCCATTTTTGGCAAATGATAATTATCTTTTAATGATGCCTTGTTTAAATTTCTAAAATCCACACAATCTTATTTCTCCATTTTTCTTTCTAATAGGAACTAGATTTGCAACCCAATTAGAGTATCTAAGAGGGAGGATGATCTGAGCATCTAGTATTTTCTTAATCTCCCTTTCTATAGTTGGTAGAAGGGCTGGATTTATCCTTCTAAGTTTCTGTTGATAAGGTTTTGATTTTGGCTTCAAAGGAATCTTATGCTATATTAATGAGGTATATAGGTCTTTAGATCAACATAAGTCTAAGCAAAAACATCCTTATAATTTTGCAGTAACTTAAGATATTGAGCTTTGATCTCAAGATCTAGAGATGCACATATTTTGATGTTTTTGATATCTTCATCAGTTCCAATGTTAATCTCTTCTATATCATCTTCTGAAGAAATGGACCGAGGGTTTTAGAGGACATCATTTTGATCAAACAAATTTTCTAAAGGAATGAGTCCTTTTGGAATAAAATTATTAGATAATTAAATAATTTCATGATTAGAAATTTAGGTTTTAAAATCTGAAGTATCATTTCCATTTGTATTTTCATTTATTTCATTTCTATCTTCATCAATTTGTAGAAAAGAAAAATCATCTATTACCTGTAGAAATGATTTCAAATGTTCATCATCTTTGAATATTTGCCAATGTTTCAGATTATCTGGGATAGATGGCCTATATTTGACTTGTATCTGATAGAGTACATTAGTATGATGAGGAATTTTAAAGAGCTAGCAAAGACAACTAAGGCATATCTGATAGAGTACATTAGTATGATCAGGAATTTTAAAGAGCTAGCAAAGACAACTAAGGCATCTGCATGAATATTCTGATCTCTGGGAATATGAGTAAAAATTAAAAGCATCAAAGAAGTTTTCAACTGAATCCCATACTTCATTTCGGTAGGACCTAAGTCTAGGGTGCTTGGTCTGGCAAACATTTCTTACGTGCTTAACAATAAGTTTTGAATCAATAAAAGCACTTAAGTTTTGAACTTTTAAGCTTTTGGCTAATTGCAATCCTAAAAGGAAAGCTTCATATTCAGCCACATTATTTGTAACTTCGAAGTCTAATTTACATGATGGGTTATATATTATATATATATATATATTATTATATTTTTTTTTTTTTTTTAAATTTATTTTTTATTATTTTTATTTTATTTTATTTTAATTTATTTATTTATTTATTTATTTTTTATTTTATTTTTTATTTATTTTTTTTTTTTTTTTTCAGGTGAAATTAAAACTACTCCAGCTCCTGCCCCATCTTTCGTGCAAGAGCCATCAAAGAACAGTTTCCAAATGTCAGTTTGGTTTGGTTAAGGACTTTCAACTACCTCTTCAATTTTGACTTGAGTTTTATGTTGGTTTGAAGTGACTTGAAAACAACCAAAGTATTGATCTATTGCATAAATTGGATGGTTCCTTGGCTGGTCAGTCTTACAAATAGTACGTACAAATCTTACCTTTCTATATAAACTTAATTGCTCTCCTCCATAAACATGAATAGTAGCATATGACATATCCATCTATAGAGTTCCCCCTAATTTGGCACAATAAGACCTAGAAGCATTCCAAACTTGGGAGGGATATCTGTGACAACAATATCAAGTACTACACTTTTCACTGGAATTTGGGCAAGGGTAACTACTAGATCCTTGATCAATCCTAAACAGGGCACCCTTTTAGAATCAAAGGTGTACAGGTCATGGTAGGATTTAGTTATGTCGAGTTTCAAATGGTACATGATATATTTTGGCATAAGGTTGTGTGATGCTCCTGAATCAAGCATACAATTATACAACATGGAATCATTTGTTTTAAGAGTTACATAGAAAGGAGGCACTATCTCATCTATCATGTCTAAACTAGGGCCAAAAACTACTGTTGGTTTTTCATCTTGCAGACTTATGACATCACCTTTAGCATCAACTGAGGTATTTTGTATCCATTTTGTGACTTGGCTTTTGTAACCAGGGTTTTTAGAAAGTTCTGACATTGGAATTGGGATCTTAACCCTCTCTAATTCTTTTTCAACATTAAATGTAGTCAATTTTTTTTACCAGTTTGGGTAGTATCAATTGACTGATCTAAGGGCTGAATAAGAGTTGTTTGAGCTTCAGCAGTTTTGGTACATGGTTCAATTATTGGAGTTTCCTTTGGAGGTCTCCCAGGACCAGGCCTAGGCCTAAGATCATATCTCTTATTTAACTCTGCAATTAAAAATCCAGAGAAAGTATGATATTTAGAGACCTGTGAAGCTTCCTGATCTTCTTGAACCTGTTTTTGTTGTGAGAGAGGAATGATGGTTGTTTGATTGGAAGAAGAATCCATACTATTAATATCTTCAGTAATTGTCAAAGTATTATAATCAGGTCGTTGGTCATCTATTAATAGAGAAGTAGGAACCTGTTGATCATTGATAGGTCTCTAAAGAATTTGTAGTGGTGGATTTCTTTTATACTGACCTTGATTTTGGTTTTGGGGTCTCGTAACTATTTGTTGTATTGTCCTAGGTTGGGTCTCGATCTTTGAAATCCTATTTGATAAGTTTCTAAGAAGAGATGTTATTTCATCTATTTTTGAGTCTTTGGATTTAGTCTTAGAGGAACTACATGCTTCTTGAACAGATTTGAATTTTCTTTGGACCTTTTCTTCCTTAAGTTTTAAAGAAGTTGAGGCTGCCCCATTTGCTTCTACTTCTATAGCGTTTGTTTGCATATCTTCAAGAGTTCTTGAAGTTCTTTCTCATAGCATAATAGCAAAGTCATCATCAAAAGCTTTAGAAAATCTAGACTTAGCTGCTGCTACAGGGGGTTTATAATCAACATGCATTTTGTGATAGAGTTTATTGAATCTTTTGATAAAATCTAATACTGGTTCATCGAAGTTCCTTTTAAGCTCTTCAAATTCTGTGAGGAAGTAAAGAGGATCCTTTTTCACACCCCATTTCTTTTTAGATATTGTTGTAAGCTCTTCCCAATTTCTAATGGAAGATATTGGTAACTGCCTAAACCAAATCCTCACATTTCCTTCAAGTGACTGTACAAACAATCTCATATAAAAATTTTCTTGTTCAATATTCATGTTGTCTGCAAAGTCTAGGAAAGCTTGAAGATGGTCCTCAGTTGAGGGACTAGTTTCTCCATTGTACTTGGGAAGGTATTTTAAGTATCCAGCTGGGAATGCATCAAGGTTATTAGGTAAGACTAAGGCAACATATCTAGCTTGTACGATAGGTCAAAAAGCCATGACATTAGGTGGTGTATGAGGTGCTTGAGGTGTATGAGGTTGTTCAGGTGGAGTATGAGGTGTTTGTGTAGATGTAGAGGATGAAGAAGAAGTAGAGGAAGAATATGGTGATTTAGGGGTTGATGAACTAGTTGGAGGTGAAGGAGGAGGATATCTCTTGAAAGATTTCAAAGGGGCCTTAAGAACTAACTTTGGGACCTGTAAAGGAATACCTTCTTTTGTTTCAAAGAAAGGATTGGAATATATAGAGAAAGTCTCCTCAGATTGTTTAGATGAAGAAGCTTCAGGTTGGTCAAAAATGGAAGGAAAATGATAGGTGGTAGGGGATATGAAATCTGTGGGTTTACATTATGGTAGATTAACACCCAAATCAGATTTAGTTTTAGGTGATCCTGGTGGTAGTTTGGCTATTGGATGAGATTCTAGAATGAATAAGGTAGGCCGACTTAAAATCAACTCCTCTGTTTAGAAGTTTAGCAATCTTAGGTGATAAATGGGAGTAATCATGATCAGATGGGATATTACTATAGGGTTCAAATGATTCTACTTCTTCAAACTGTAGGACTGAAGATGAAGAAGAAGATGGTTGGTGTCCCCTTTTAGAACTGGCTTTTCTCAGAAGCCTTTCAGGATCTGACAGAGGACTAACCATGTCAGCTTCTGAACGAGATCTGGTATGTTTAAAAGGTGCCAACTTGGGAGTGTGGAGTTGCCAAGATGAATGATTTTAACATTTCTAAACCTTTTAATCACCATTAAAGGATAAGAATGAATGAATATCGTTGTCCCAAGGGAAACTTAAATGAAATTCAAATCCTTGCAATGGCGCCAATATGATGTTGTACCTCTGAGATAGTAGTAGGTCAGATACTAATGCCAGAGCATCTAAAATAGTTGTTTTGGGGTTTTTGATTTTAGTTTTGGAAGACCAATGAATGAAGACAGATGTAGAATTGAAATACTTAATCCTTTGGGTTATATTAATATCTTAGCAAAGGGTTGCTATAAAACTTTACACAGTGATATAGATAAAAAATAGTGGTGAGAAGAAGACAAAAACTAATATTATTATCACAGTTTCTAGACTGTAAAATAGAAAAACCATAAGTGTGAAAACCTTCTGAACTACGTTCCAAAGATTCAAGGCAATATACTTAAGCTTACAAAATATGCTGATGATTTATTGATTAGAGGGGATTAGCTAAACAGATAGTTCATTAATCCATTCTCTTAATAAATGATCACTTCAGGAGCTTATATGAATAAATTGAGACACAATCATTCCTACCTAGATATCTCTATAAGTCATAAGCATATGAAGAAAAACATAATGATTGATAACTGGAAAAAATTACAGGATAACACAAACTGTGTGAAACCAAATTTAGAATCCTCTGCTTTGTATTAAGGTTCCAAAAAATTTGAGTACATCAAGTGTCTACAAAAGCTTCCTTCAAAGGTGCTACCAGGTTCAAAGTAGAATGAACAGTCAAGACTTTACAAGCAATGAATAATGAACCTCGAACTTTGAACCCATAATAACTTGAGAAGAGAGTTATTTATACAATAATGAAACTAAGGAAATATCCTAAAACTGATTAAGATTTATTCTAGGAAATGAAAGATCTTCATACAAGAAAAAAATAGGGGTAGCTATTGAACTGCCTCTTGTTGTCCTTTTTATTCAGGTTGTGCTGGCTTTGTTGTATGATATTTTTCCCTTTAAGCTGCTTGATTGTTTGTATCCTTTACGCTAGTTGATTCCTTCATTTGATATTTCATATGATATTCTTTAAACTCTATGAATATCCTTTGACCCTGTTGAGTAACCTTTACTATGTTCCTTTTTACCTTTACTGTGCATTTCAAGTTTTTTACTGTGTTTTTTCAACAGTAAGATCTTCATATTTGTCTTCAAACTGTGTGCAAGCTTTTTCTTTGTAAGCCTAGAACATAAGCTCTTACCTGCAAAACACAGAAATTGTTAAGAAAACATAGGTGACAGAGGAGGTCTTCAATGGCTTTATTGAGCTTGAAAGGATATTGGAAGGAGTCCAGAGCATATTAGAAGGGAAAACAATGGTTTTATTGGTTGCAAAGGCTTATGGAGGGTTTACTGTGAAAACAGGTGAAACAAAGGAAAAAAGGTGATTTTTGCGTTTAAGCGAAAAACATCTTTCTTTTTGAAATATGGCACAAAGTGAACAATGCTCATTTGGTTTTCATCGCACTGCTTTATGAGGCACGGACGGTTTTGGGAGGGGTCACCCGAAACAAATCTGAGACTGACACGTAGCAAGGGGAGGTCAGTGGAATACCGCTTTTCGGACGGGTAATGCTCAACAGAGAGCCAACCCAAAATCACTGAGGGTCGTTGGATTTGAAAGTATTGGATCGGATGGTGATGAAGTGAAAGAGCAATGCAGAGGGGCCCAACAATTAATTATGGCGGCTATGGGCTTTATTATGGGTTAAAAATGAGATTACTGGGGTTTTATGGTTAAGCGAATGTTTAAGTCGATTCTTTGTTTAAATAATAAAAAACAATTTAACAAAGAAATCCTTCGCAAAACGCAGTATGGCGGACTTGAAATAATATGAACTCGAGCGGATAAATGATATCGGGTTCGGGTTCATCGCATATCGCAATCGCAGTTTTAGGAGGGGAAGGTCCATCGCAAAGGAATGCGATAGGGGCCGGATGCGATGTGAAAATAAAACATGGATAATACTGCGTCGGGTCCAAATTCCCATCACATATCGGAGATCGCAATGGCAGAGGGTAATGCTTTAGCGAGACTTGTGATGGAGGCGGATGCGAAATTGCATTGAATTATGATATATATTGCGCTAGGTCCGGGTCCATCGCAATTGCATATCGTAATGCGGGGAGAGTGCATGCACGTTGAAGGGCTTGTGATCCGCCAATGCAATGTTTTATTAAATATATAGTTTTTATAATAAAACTAATGGTTTCGGGTTATTTAATAAAGGTAGTTAATAATATATAGGAAAGGGAACTTTTAGGGTTTTTAATACTATAAGTTAGAGTTAATATGAAATATGAGCGGAAAAAAAGGAAATAAACTAAGTATGATGCTTTTTAATAAGTTATTTTCTTTTTACATATATACATCAATACTTAGGCTAAACAACTTTTTGTGGGTTTTTTGGGTAAAAGGGGATTTAACATGGGTTTTTCATTTTTCCTAGGCAAAAAGGATTTTAACCTTACGAAAAGGGGTTTATATGGAAAATGAGTGAATATGAACTGTATGAAGGTGGAAAGGGGGAAATTAGTAAATATAGAGATGAATGGGGATGAGGGAAGTTAATTAATTGATCTTGTAGACCTTCATTTGCTTTGTGTAATTGCCTCATGGACATAGAAACATATGGTAAAACATGATAAATGTACATTTTGTCTAATCAATCATCAAATGTCTGCAACCTTTCTTCTACTTACCCTTTGCTTATCCTATCATTTTTTCTTCACTTAATGGGTGTATTTAAGCTAGCAAACGCTTTTCCTTTCTTTTTAAAACAAACTATCTAATTCTAACCTTATAACATCGAAGGGCTCAGATTAAACTGATGAGCACCTTATATTCTCTACCTAACTACTGATCTGCCAAGATTAAACAGTTTGGCCAGATCTTTATTCTCTAACTATTACATCAAATTTAAAGCATGAAGCAGTTAAGATTAAACAGTTTGACTGTCATGGGTTGTGGCATTTATGACAAGTTGTACACAACCATTATTTTGCAGAAACAATAGTAGTGGCATTTAGACTTGCTCACTTTCAGAGTTTATTTGTTTTCTTTTCTTTCTAACCTAACATTTTCTTTTTGTGTTGATTTTTTAGGACATCTAACCTACCATTTTCTTTGATATGGACATCATCATCAAGATATTTTCAAAAACATTCTATTCAATATTGTTATGTCCATATCCTAACTTAACATTTTTTTTTCTCAGAATATTTTTATGTATTTTTGACTAATTTATTATATCTTATCAAAACCAAAAAATGCTACAATAGTGCTTTCTATGAAAAAAAATGATCAACCACCTAGACAGTGGATTCAGTCTCCTCGATTGAGTAATATCCCATTTGAACCTTAGGTGAATCATTGTGATTGGACTCAAGAGAGTAAGTGAGTCACTATGGTGCTTGTTATCAGAGGATATTTGATAAATTCATCTCTAAGTGCCTAATTAAACCATTGGTGTGAAGTCCCTTGAGTAAGCATTCCCTTAGAATATGGATCCGACTTAGGGGTGGTCAACTACAAGAAAGATTACAGTGTATCTAGTTTATGGTTAGGTGTAGACTTAAAGTCCCTCCTTCAGTTTCCAACCATTTATAATATATTCAGATAAGTATAAAGTTACACATTTTTGGATCATAGGATATGATAATTGTTTCTACTTATTTTTGATGATATGATCTTGTATAACCATGTGTGAATTCTTGAGGATTTCTATTACACTAATTGTTAGCTATCTTGTATGTTATGGCCTCAATAATTGATAGAACCATGGAGCTACTACCATATTCATGATTTAGTGGCTACTTATATGCTTTGAGTTGAGTGTTGAATGTTGTTGTAAGTAGTGCATTTTTGCAGGTTTTCCTTGTTTTTGTTTGTTTGGATTATAACTCCTTTTATTTACTAAAAATTTCACAATGTTAAGAAATGAATTATAAACTTCTTAGTAGTGGGTTGTAGACCCACGGGGGCTTCACTCAATGAATCTCTGACATATCACGTGTGTTCATGGCATATTAAACAATACCCTTAATTTGACTACATCTTGCAAAATACCTCTAAAAATCACATTATTTAACCCCCTACCAATATGAACCCAATACACCTTCTGAACTTAAAAACCCCATACTTTCACTAGATATTGTAGGTATCCATTTTTTCATTAACATTTTTTATACCCCTTTATACGTTTTGATTAACTTTGAGCTCAATTTTTTATACCTTCCAATATAAAAACCGTTTACCCCCTATATATTATGTCATTTTTTCCTTAATATATGTCTACCAATTTGAACCCACATGGTATGATACTTCTCCCCTAGTGAAGCTCCCATGTGCAGACCTGTGTGAATGGTTTGCATACTTGGTTTATCTATTGGAGGTCAAGGTTCAACCTCATACTAGACTTTTCAAGAACTTTGGCTTCTGGATATTACCCCTTGGCTTAGAAGCTTTTCCCTTTTTCCTTGGGTCTTAGTGCATCAAAATATTTCAAGAGTCTAGAAGTCTGAGGGCTGGTAGGGGTGATTACTTGGAAATGGCTTGGATCTCTTTGCAACTATATTTTCCCATTAATTGTGCAAGTGATCTAGGAATTTGAAAGTTCGGGGGATCTAGCAAGGATCACAAACTTGCATAGGCCAAATTTTCCCTCAACCAGATTTCATGATGGATCTGAGGTTCAAGACATTTAGGATTCACAAAGGTTTTCTATATTTTAAGAGCGTAGATGTCTATAAGTCGAGACATTCCCATTTTTGTTTATCATCTGGGGTGATAATGCTTAAGTTATTCATGAAGGTTGATCACATTATCATGTTATATTAGTTGAATTCAGTATTTAGGGGTAAAAAATGGCTTACACATTGGTATAGGCCCATATTTGATCAAGGAAAAATACACTTGTAACGCTTCCTCCCACCCCTTTGGATTTCCTAGGATGATGGGAGGTGTTACTTTTAACTAACTCGACCTCCATGGTCTCATTATGAATATGGGGCTACAAAATTCATTCTTCTTGAAAGTGTGTGGAACTCACATTGGATAATACCATTGCATCCAAATCGTCATGATATTTCTTGAAATATAAATTTTACCTTAATCTCACTCATGGATTGAAAGTTATTCCCATTTGAAGTTTGGGCCTTTAACCATTACCACATGAGAAAGGAGTTCCATATGGTAGCTTGAGTGCTTACATGGCTCTACCACATCACTCTTTGTCTAGCATGGAACCCATTATGGCACCACACCATAGCACACCACATCACTTCTCCAAACCTCTAAGAGTGCTCTGCTCTAAAACATTTGCGTCACACTCACAACAAACTTATTCATCCCCTTCTAGCACTCCCATAAGTCCATGTCCATATTTGAGTTATACCACACACAAACTTACCACTAAAAAAAGGCACTAACAACAATCTTCTTATCTCTGAACGTTAATTTTATTATTGTTCTTTGTTTCCTGGGAAGACATGAAATGAATTTGGAACCACCTAGAATCCAAGTCATCTAGCACCACATCGTTTGTCAATTTCATGACCTATTGATGTCATAGTGATGTTAGAGTGATGTCACCATGCCATGTGGAATCCTCCTTCAGTGACACACATCACATAATATCCCACCACTTAGTCATCCAAAGGGTTTTTTGTACCTACCATGTGTCATGACATCGATGGGCCACATTAGAGTCCCTACCATGTCACCAATCAATTTTCTCTATATTTTCACGTGGTGTCCCACTTTTCCTTATGCAACCTATGTGACATCGGTCCCATCATCCTAACCCTGGGGATCCCATAGGGCTACACCCCTTTGTGCGATTCAAAAATTCCACATGATAATGATCTTTTTGTTCTAAATGTAGTTTTCTTATCATGCAAAATTCTACGCTTCCATTCCCTTGGACATACATTTCTCTATCTCTTGGGACAAACATATTGTAATTTCCAAGTGTCATGATTACTTGTCCTGCAAAGACATACCTGCATCTCCTGGAACATATATATGTTCATCTCCAAATGCCATAGTTTCTTGTCCCATGAAGGCATATCTCCGTCTCTGGGATATACATTTCCCCATATTTTGGATATACATTTCTCCACCCTTTGTAATTTCTGACTCTATCACAATTTTATCAGGGCTTATTCGACCTGAATACAAGCTTGTTTCTCTGCAACAACTAGGCTTATAAGTGTTGACTCTCAAACCACACTCTCTTAAGTGTTTTATACTTAGCCAAATTTCATGTGTGCAGAAGGAAGGTTACACCATTTTCTCTACACACGTTCCCACCTCCAGACCTAATTCCTCCCACACATCTCTTCCCGCACAACACTTCCCCCACACGTGCTTCTCTGCGTAACTACTTTCCCCGCACTTGTCCTTTCTCGTATGCTTTGTTACTCAATGTTATTAACTGCTTGTACATCACCTGTTGTAATCAACAATTTCATAGCATAATATTTATTTCACTTCATAAATATCCTTGTCACTTGTGATATCAATATCAAATGTATTAAAGGTGGATCAAGCTCTGAATTAAATGGACGATATGGTTCTATAATTTTGATATTTATCTTTACCATCTCCCATAAATGATATCTTCAAGCTATTAAGTTTCTATTTAATTAGCTTGTCATTCCTAACATAACTCACACGTGAGGGAGTAATAATTGGAGAATGTATAGGAAAACGAGAATTTATAGCTAAGTGTCATAGAGAACATAAGTGATTAACCACATTTTCTAAGTACAAATGCAAGATGGCTGGCATAGGAAGGAAAGAAGTCATTTGAAGTGATACGTTTAACTCACTTTCTTGTAACCACAAGAACTTTCACTACTTGACTCCATACTTGTGGTATTTTAACTTTCTATTCAAATAGAAGAACAAAAAAAAAATTTGGAAGGGTGGATTAGCGAACACTACATGTGTTCTAGGGGTATATGATTTCAAGGAACTTTTTTATCATTGTGCAAATAATTTTGATCCAAATATGAGAACAATCATACTAGTAGTGAAGAAGAACCCAATTCCCCTCACTCCCAAACAATTCAAAAGGAAATTTAATCTATCAAAGTTGACTAAATTGTCAATGTTATCATAAACTAACAAGTTATTGGAATTACGAGGCAAGAAACTACAACAAATGTTCCCAAGTCCATACTTTATGTTCTTCACTACTTTTACAAAAGATATCTCTATTTGATTGGGTTGGCCCCATTTCTAATGAGTTATATTTCTAGTTAATTAATTTTTTGGAGACCCACATAATTTTTATGATGTTCTCCTACTTGATAACAACCTTTTTTTCCAACCATGTTTTTCACATTCTACCAAATAAGGGTAACTTCAACCTTGATGAGGAATCAACTCAATTTTGGTATCTGATACTATGAAAGCATAAAGGTCCTTTCCATTTTTGTCAAGTCCAAAATTTGTTTGTGAAAGAAGGCAATTACATCATGACCATATGAGAACCCACCATAATATCCGAACAATCCCAAGATTCCCTGTGGAGTAAAGAAATCCATGAGGAAAGAGAGAATAATTCCATGATTCAAATATTTCAATTTCAAGATAAGCCACTATTTCGACCCAAATTTGTTGTAGATACGTATTTTGTTGCTGAAGTTTGTAAACAATACCACCCAAGTTAATTTTATTTGAAAAATAGAAGAAAAATAAATTCATTTCCTTTCCATTTACTATTGGATAATTGACCACTAAAACTAACCCTTAACATATTGTGGGCTCTCACCCATACAAGCTCCAAGAGCTCAACTAAATAACAAAAAAAATGACTCAAATGCATGCCTAAGGAGTGAGCTCTCATCTCCTTTAATAGCGACTTATAATATTCTATACCATGGGTCTTTTTCTTGTTTTATTAAAGTGACTTATAATATTCAAACTTTTGTTTAGTCACTTTTTAATTAATTAATTCTCTCATAGCTCATAATTATTTTTAATCTGTAAGCCAGGCTAATGAGATACTCTCATTTCCTAATGTCCAAAAGAAGTGACATCATAGTCCTCCCTTCCTAAAATTGCTTGTCCTCAATCAATTCATACACCTATACTATGGCCCAAAACAAGTCTAAAGAATCCTTGTTGTATTACTGAGATGAAATCTAGAATCTATATGCCATGACCAATTCTGGGATCCCACTTTCAAATAAGGAATCTAACATCCCCAATGTCCGGACACTCCAATTGTGTTGTACCCATAGCTAGAAGTAATCTCGCATAAGTTTCCCATTTGATAGGGTACCAACTAATATTCTCCTCCAGTCTAACTATTTGGGTTCTTTGTCATAAAAGATGTCAACTTCCACCATAACATCTATCGATTCCATGAATTCCCAAAGAGTGCCTTTCCCAATAGTCATCAACAATACTTGAAATAAACCATCATGTTGACACTGCGTTACTCTGATTATAACTAAGATGCCACTATTCCATACAATTATAAGTTATGAGTTTGCATCTCGATATACTTGCCATCCTGCTCAAACAACCTGCAAGATTGGATTCCTGCTTCCTTATACCGTCCATCCATCACCTTCTCCTTATGTGGGTTGAGCAATAATGTGCAAGGTTATTAATTACTCACATTTCTACTACCCTGCAATTGTGAATTCCATGTGCTACAAGCCTTGCTTATGTACCTTGGAAGAAATTTGTTGTGTGTCTCACCTCCTACTCTTGTTAAGAGAAACTTAAGAGAATGTTTTTGTTGTTTCCCTCTCATGAGTTTTAGCTGCTCCTCAATATTAAAAATATTAATAGTTGACCTTGCATTCCTGATCCTCCATTTTTCAAGCTCACTATCCTTCTTTAATATTGTCCCCTTTCGCCGGGTTTTTCCTTTATTTCTAAGAATCCTCCTGCAAGCCCTTGCAAATCTGCAACTTCTCACTCTAGAAGTAGATGATAATCCTTCCATTATTAAATCCCTTAGGCTAGCAAGAAATTAGATCTAATACCACTATAGTAATCCTTTTAATTATTTTTAAAAATTTGTGATAAATCTTCTCTTCAAAATTCTTTAGAAAATTTACATAGATAATTTTGCCAACAAATTAAATAACGCCATGGAACTTTACAAAAACGAATCATGGAATTAAACCCTAATAATTTCAAAATTTTACTGCCCTTCTTCTCTGTTAAATTGACCCCAATTAAATCAGGGAATTCGTCCCATTATTATTTCTCCATCTTCAACTAAATGGCCCATGAATTCAGCGTTCTCTACCTAGGAAAGAAAATGCAAGAACAACATATAGGGTTTCAACAATTTGGGTGATTTCAATCTAAGAGAAACCCTCAGTTTTGGCCCTCACTAGATGAAAAATTAGACCCTAATAATTTCACAATTTCACTGCATTTCTTCTTTGCTAAATCAGGCCCTATCAAATCAACAAATTCGTCCCACAATGATATCTCTGTCTTCAGTAAAATGGCCCAACAATGTGGCCTTTGCTACTCAAGAAATAAAATGTAGGAACAACACATATGGCTTCAACAATTTGGGTGATTTTATTCCAAGATAAACCCTCGATTTTAGCCCTCATGAGATGTGGAATTTGGCCCTAATAATTTCACAATTTTGCTACCCTTCTTCTCTGCTAAATCAACCCATAATATTTATACTTTAAACCTTGCAAAACCTTGGAAATTTAACAAACATGATTTCAATAAATTAAGATGCTCGATCTCCATAATATGATGACTTCAACCTCAACCATAATTGATCTAAGTTCTTGCAACTTGTTAGTATATCGGGAATTTCGTTCCCCTGAGTTAATCTCCTTGGCTAGAAGGTTGACCTGCAAATAATAATTGGTTAGGGTTTCAACCTACATTAAAATTTCTTGCTCCAGAATTAGATGATAATCCTTCCACTACTAAATCCCTCAGAATGGCAGGAAAATCAACTCTGATAACATTGTAATAATCTTTTTAATTATTTTTTAAAATATTTGATAAATCTTCTCTTCAGAATTATTCAGAAAATTTAAACAAATAAATTTTCCGAAAATATAAATAACACCATGGAAATTTGTAAAATAGTGTCAAGAAAAGCATAGATAATACTTATAAGAAACTCAACCTTATTATATTAAATATGGATTTGGAAATACATGCCAAATATGGTTATGAGAACCTATTAAAACTCCAACAAGATATCTGAATTAGTGAAAATAACTCCTCCAACAATATTCACTTGCAAGAGATCTGATTGACCTTTCATCATGACCTCCACCTTAAGCCCAAAGAGTGGATTTGATTCGATCCCTTCTTCTGAGTAGCTAGGGTATATTTTTCAATATCAAAACCCCTCCTCATTAGATCAATTAGGGTGGACCACTAACCACCAAAACTAACCCTCTGCGTAATGTGGGCTCTCATCTAGACAAGCTCGAAGAGCTCAGCTCAACGACGATGAAACAATAATCCCAAATGCATGCTTAAGGAGTGAGCTCTCATATCCTTTAATAGCCATGGACTATCAAAATACCATAGGTCTCTTTATTCTTTTGTTAAAGTGGCTTATAATATTTCTCTTTTCTTTAGTCAGTTCGTAATTAATGTTGAAAATAGCAACAAGAAATGATAAAAATATAATATTCCAATTTTAATTTGTCCTTGAATTAAAATTCGAATTTAGTCTCACCAGCTACTTGGAAATAATTAATTAATTCATCTTGGATTAATTAGTTGGAGAAATGCAAGCTAGAAGTCTTTGTGAAGTCATGCAACAATTATTACTTAAATTAAGGAGATTATCCCTTAATTAAGGAGATAAGATTGAGTTATATTTGAGTTGTAACTAGTTAGCTCAGTTAACTAAGTTAAGTCTAGTTAAATTAGTTCCAAACAGTTTGAGGAACTAATTGTGAGTTTAGTCAGTTAATGCATGCATGCATCCAACTAGTGTACTCCAAATAATTGAAGATTCTCTCATCAGTAACTCATGCATGTCTATTTAGAGAAAGACCCAGTTGAGATAAATGTCAAGGACAGGGTACTATCAGTTGCATGTGTTTTCCTATAAAGGAAACTCATCCATGCAGTCAAAGCAGAGGTTCCTTGAGGATTGCGCAGTTTTACAGGGTGTGAGATCAGTGTGAGTGATCAGTGTTACACTTGGTAACAGCTAGATCACCCAGGGAAAACTGCGCAAGGAAATAGGAGCTTGGAGGGCAGAGGAGAAGGCTTGTGAGAAGCTTTGATTGCTTATGAGCATCCAGGAGGATTGTACTGAGAGCTGGCTAGCTGTGAGAGCTAAGGCTTTGTATAATTCTGATGTATTTCCACCTTGTATGATAATATAGATAGTGGGGTTTTTAGCTGAGGCTTTCCCCTGAGTATTCTTCTGGTTATATGTGTTCAACTTGATCTTGCTCAATCTTTAAGCTTCCGCAAGTTTGATAGTAGAAGTAGATTATAGTATTTTGCTTTAGTATATTGCATTATCGAGTTAATCTACAGTCAGATTTTCTACATAAGTCTCAGAGCGAAATTTGTAGAGAATTTGCAGAATTTCTACATAGTATCAGCGGTGGATTTATCGGAGCTGTGAATAGTATACAGATAAGAGAATTTGAAGTTTGAAGTTTAGGGTTGCAGGTGCAAATCAAATTCATAACATACTTCAAGGTTGGCCAATGGCGTTCTATGGCTTGAGACTCGAGTATGCCTTGGAAGGTAGCTCAAATTACATAGCATGGAAAGATCACATGGAGGCTGTATTAGAAGATTATGGCTTGAAGGATTTCATTGATCAAGAAATCCCAAAGCCAGGTTCAACTAATGCATAAGAGTTGCATGAGTGGAAGAAGTGTGTGGCGAGGGCGAGATGAATCATCCTCGAGGGAGTTCGAGACCATATTGTCTCGAGTCTCCATGGGAAGGATACTCCATATTCAATGTGGAAGACATTGAAGGACCTCTACCAGAACAATAGAGACCAAAGGAAACTGGCGCTCAAGGATAAGCTTGAAGAATCAAGATGGAGAACGGTGATACTATTTCCACATATCTGAACAAGCTCACCACTTGTAGAGATGAGCTTGGAAGTGTGGGAATAACTATTGCCGATGATGATATGGTGAGCCTCGCTCTCCTTGGCCTTCCAAAGAGCTGGAATAGTTACTAGGACTTTGTGAATAGAAGGGAGAAACTACTGGATTGGGAACGATTGTGGTCGGATCTGATGCAGGAGGAGATGAGGAGGAGCACTCGAGATGGTTCTTCATCCAAGGATGATGATGAAGAAAATCTGGCCTTAGCGAGTAAGGCAAGGAAAGGGAAGGGAAATGATTCCCATTCCAAATCGAATTCTTCTCATGGAGAGAAGAAGGGTGACAAGTCTAAAATGAGATGCTTTAATTGTCACGAGATGGGACATTATGCGACTAATTGCCCATCGAAGAAGTCTAATAAGGGATCCTCGGAAGGATCGAAAGGTGAGACATTAGCATCTCAGTTTGAAATGGACTTTACCCTCATCGTATGCATGGTGTCATCAATGATGGGTTGTGGTTGGTATCTTGACAGTGGAGCCTCATTCCACATGATCGACGATAAAAGTTTATTCAGTGCCTTGGAGGAGAAAGACCTCAAGATGTGCATAGAGATGGGTGACGACGAAAGGTATAATGTTCCAGGAGTGGGCACAATTGCTTTTCAGAGGGAGCATGGAGCTCCTATCACCTTGACATATGTGAAGTATGTGCCTGGATTGAAGAAGAACTTGGTATCGGTCGCGATGTTGGAGGACAAAGGCTACGATGTTGTCTTCAGTAAAGGAAAGGTATTCCTTAGACACATCACCACAAGATAGGTGAAACAGATCAGTTCAGGAGTTAAGAACCTGTATGTTCTTGAGGTTTGAGATGCATGCAAAGCTTTGAGGAGCAAGGCAAATGTTAGAGACTTGGTGGTTGAGAGGGAGAGTAAATTACCTCTTAACATGCAGTCCTAGAAGAAGTCTCAGACAATTGTGGAGGAGCCACAATTGGAAAAGCAGAGAGGAGACCGAGTGAAGAGATCCACTCATGCAGATACCTCCATTAGGGGGGAATTTCAATCGAAGTGGGTAGAGGGATCACATGTAGCCACACCTCAAGGTGTGAGGTGGCGCAATGTGGAGTGACAGTCCCAAGAAAGCCGAAATTGGGCCAAGTCCATTAAGAGGTTTTATCTCATGGATCGTACCTTGCTATAGGAGCCCAAAGTACATAGTAGCAGAAGGAATTAGTGTGATTGATGCAGCTAGAGATTAATGTGACAGAGGCTAGAGAAGTCAGATACCGAAGAGCGCATAAAATGATTGACAACAGTGAAGAAAGGCAGAGTCAGCAGAAGTGCAAAGTTTTTAGTTGATTGAGGCAATAATAGTCAGATACTTTGATGACAGATGCATCATACTAATTCAGGGTGGATGTTTTTTTGTTTCTAGAGTTGCTAGGGCAACAACACTAGAGAGAAGTGTTACATGTAGAACATTTCAAAGGTTTAGGATTGGGATCGAGTTGAATTCCTTTCTTGTTGAGAGGGAGTGTTGAAAATAGCAACAAGAAATGATAAAAATAGAATATTCCAATTTTAATTTGTCCTTGAATTAAAATTCAAATTTAGTCTCACTAGCTGCTTGGAAATAATTAATTAATTCATCTTGGAGAAATTAGTTGGAGAAATTCAAGCTAGAAGTCTTTGTAAAGTCATGCAAACGTTATTCCTTGAATTAAGGAGATTATCCCTTAATTAAGGAGATAAGATTGAGTTATATTTGAGTTGTAATTAGTTAGCTCAGTTAACTGAGTTAAGTTCAGTTAAATTAGTTCCAAACAGTTTGAGGAGCTAATTGTGAGTTCAATCAGTTAATGCATGCATGCATCCAACTAGTGTACTCCAGATAATTGAATATTCTCTCATCAGTAACTCATGCATGTCTATTCAGAGAAAGACCTAGTTGAGCTAAATGTCAAGGATAGGTTACTATCAGTTGCATGTGTTTTCCTATAAAGGAAACTCATCCATGCAGTCAAGGTAAAGGTTCCTTGAGGATTGCACAGTTTTACAGGGTGTGAGATCAGTGTGAGTGATCAGTGTTACACTTGGTAACAGCTGGATCACCGAGGGAAAACGACGCAAGGAAATAGGAGCTTGGAGGGCAGAGGAGAAGGCTTGTGAGAAGCTTTGATTGCTTATGAGCATCCAGGAGGATTGTACTGAGAGCTGGCTAGCTGTAAGAGCTAAGGCTTTGTATAATTCTAATGTATTTCCACCTTGTATGATAATACAGATAGTGGGGTTTTTAGCTGAGGCTTTCCCCTGAGTTTCTTCTGTGTTTCATGTGCATTGATTCTTATTCTTCTGGTTATATGTGTTCAACTTGATCTTGCTCAATCTTTAAGCTTTCGCAAGTTTGATAGTAGAAATAGATTATAGTATTTTGCTTTAGTATATTGCATTATCGAGTTAATCTACAGTCAGATTTTCTACATAAGTCTCAGAGTGAGCTTTGTAGAGAATTTGTAGAATTTCTACATGGTATCAGTGCTGGATTTATCAGAGCTATGAATAGTATATAGATAAGAGAATTTGAAGTTTGAAGTTCAAGGTTGTAGGTGCAAATCAAATTCATATCATACTTCAAGGTTGGCCAATGGTGTTCTATGGCTTGAGACTCGAGTATGCCTTGGAAGGTAGCTCGAATTACATAGCATGGCAAGCTCACATGGAGGTTGTATTAGAAGACTATGGCTTGAAGGATTTCATTGATCAAGAAATCCCAAAGCCAGGTTCAACTAATGCACAAGAGTTGCCTAAGTGGAAGAAGTGTGTGGCGAGGGCGAGATGGATCATCGTTGAGGGAGTTTGAGACCATATTGCCTCGAGTCTCCATGGGAAGGATACTCCATATTCAATGTGGAAGACATTGAAGGACCTCTACCAGAACAATAGAGACCAGAGGAAATTGGCACTCAAGGATAAGCTTGAAGAATCAAGATGGAGAACGGAGATACTATTTCCACATATCTGAACAAGCTCACCACTTGTAGAGATGAGCTTGGAAGTGTGGGAATAACTACTGCCGATGATGATATGGTGAGCCTCGCTCCCCTTGGCCTTCCAAAGAGTTGAAATAGTTACCAGGACTCTGTAAATGGAAGGGAGAAACCACTGGATTGGGAACGACTGTGGTCGGATCTGATGCAGGAGGAGACCAGGAGGAGCACTTGAGATGGTTCTTCATCCAAGGATGATGATGAAGAAAATCTGGCCTTAGCGAGTAAGACAAGGAAAGGGAAGGGGAAGGATTCCCATTCCAAATCGAATTCTTCTCATGGAGAGAAGAAGGGGACAAGTCTAAAAGGAGACGCTTTAATTGTCACGAGATGGGACATTATGCGACTAATTGCCCATCAAAGAAGTCCAAGAAGGGATCCTCGGAAGGATCGAAAGGTGAGGCATTAGCGTCTCAGTTCGAAATGGACTTTACCCTCATCGCATGCATGGTGTCATCGATGATGGGTTGTGGTTGGTATCTTGACAGTGGAGTTTCATTCCACATGACTGGTGATAAAAGTTTATTCAGTGCCTTGGAGGAGAAAGACCTCAAGATGTGCATAGAGATGGGTGACGAAAAAAGGTATAATGTTTCAGGAGTGGGCACGGTTGCTTTTCAAAGGGAGCATGGAGGTCTTTTCACCTTGATAGATGTGAAGTATGTGCCTGGACTGAAGAAGAACTTGGTATCGGTCGCGATGTTGGAGGACAAAGGCTACAATGTTGTCTTCAGTAAAGGAAAGGTATTCCTTAGACACATCACCACAAGATAGGTGAAACAGATCGGTTCAGGAGTTAAGAACCTGTATGCTCTTGAGGTTCGAGATGCATGCAAAGCTTTGAGGAGCAAGGCAAATGTTAGAGACTTGGTGGTTGAGAGGGAGAGTAAATTACCTCTTAACATGTAGTCCCAGAAGAAGTCTTAGGCAATTGTGGAGGAGCCACAATTGGAAAAGCAGAGAGGAGACCGAGTGAAGAGATCCACTCATGCAGATATCTCCATTAGGGGGGAATTTCGATTGAAGTGGGCAGAGGGATCACATGTAGCCACACCTCAAGGTGTGAGGTGGGGAAATGTGGAGTGACAGTCCCAAGAAGGCCGAATTTGGGCCAGGTCCATTGAGAGGTTTTATCTCATGGATCGTACCTTGCTACAGGAGCGCAAAGTACATAGTAGCAGAAGGAATCAGTGCGATTGATGCAGCCAGAGATTAATGTGGAGTGACAGTCCCAAGAAAGCCGAAATTGGGCCAGGTCCATTGAGAGGTTTTATCTCATGGATCGTACCTTGCTACAGGAGCCCAAAGTACATAGTAGCAGAAGGAATTAGTGTGATTGATGCAGCTAGAGATTAATGTGACAGAGGCTAGAGAAGTCAGATACTAAAGAGCGCATAGAATGATTGACAACAGTGAAGAAAGGCAGAGTTAGCAGAAGCGCAAAGTTTTTAGTTGATAGAGGCAATAAAAGTGAGAGACTTTGATGACAGATGCATCATACTAATTCAGGTTGGATGTTTTTTTTGTTTCTAGAGTTGCTGGAGCAACAAAACTAGAGAGAAGTGTTGCATGCAGAACATTCCAAATGTTTAGGATTGGGATCGAGTTGAATTCCTTTCTTGTTGAGAGAGAGTGTTGAAAATAGCAACAAGAAATGATAAAAATAGAATATTCCAATTTTAATTTGTCCTTGAATTAGAATTGTGAATTAAAATTCGAATTTAGTCTCACCAGCTACTTGGAAATAATTAATTAATTCATCTTGGATTAATTAGTTGGAGAAATTCAAGCTAGAAGTCTTTGTAAAGTCATGCAATTGTTATTCCTTGAATTAAGGAGATTATCCCTTAATTAAGGAGATAAGATTGAGTTATATTTGAGTTGTAATTAGTTAGCTCAATTAACTGAGTTAAGTCTAGTTAAATTAGTTCCAAACAGTTTGAGGAACTATTTGTGAGTTCGGTCAGTTAATGCATGCATGCATCCAACTAGTGTACTCCAGATAACTGAAGATTCTCTCATCAGTAACTCATGCATGTCTATTCAAAGAAAGACCCAGTTGAGCTAAATGTCAAGGACAGGTTATTATCAGTTGCATGTGTTTTCCTATAAAGGAAACTCATCCATGAAGTCAAGGTAGAGGTTCCTTGAGGATTGCTCAGTTTTATAGGGTGTGAGATCAATGTGTGTGATCAGTGTTACACTTGGTAACAACTGGATCACCCACGGAAAACTACGCAAGGAAATAGGAGCTTGGAGGGCAGAGGAGAAGGCTTGTGAGAAGCTTTGATTCCCTGTGGGCATCCAGGAGGATTATACTGAGAACTGGCTAGCTGTGAGAGCTAAGGCTTTGTATAATTCTGATGTATTTCCACCTTGTATGATAATACATATAGTGGGGTTTTTAGCTGAGGCTTTCCCCTGAGTATTTTTTGTGTTTCATGTGCATTGATTCTTCTTTTTCTAGTTATATGTGTTCAACTCGATCTTGCTCAATATTTAAGCTTCCGCAAGTTTGATAGTAGAAGTAGATTATAGTATTTTGCTTTAGTATATTGCATTATCGAGTTAATCTACAGTCAGATTTTATACATAAGTCTCAGAGCGAGATTAGTAGAGAATTTGCAAAATTTCTACAATTAATTAATTCTCACTTAGCCCATAATCAATTTTAATTTGTAAGTCAGGCTAATGAGATACTCTCCTTTCCTATTGTCCAGAAAAAGGACATTACAACAACTTCTATAGACAACACCCTTACATTATGCAAAGACAATGACTCTGCTAGTAGCATTGATCATAAGAAAGACACCTCATGATATGTTTTTCTTTTAGTCACTAATTCGATCTCATGTGGTTTTAAGAAGAAGCCCATGATCTCAATATCTTCTACAGAAGCCAAATATGTACAACTATTATAGTCACATGACATGTAGGATAACTAAGAATACTATTGAAAGATCTTGCACATATAGAAAATGAGCTAACTTCTATATTTGTGACAATAGCTCAACAATTGAATTGCCCAAGAATCATGTGTTCCACTTGAAAAACAAACACATTGACACCCCTATGACTTTATTTCCAATCTTGTCAACAATAATGACATTCCTCTTCAATTTTGTGAATCTAGAGATCAACAAGTACACATCTTCAATAATCTATTGGGAAAAACTATTTTTTATTTAAAAAACAACACTCAGGGCATTTTCAACACTATAAAATGCAACATTTGAGATTAAAAGAGATTGTTAAAACATCTAATATATCTTGTTATCCAAATATACATTGATTAATTAATTATTTTTATTATTAATAATTAAATAAAAATTGTTAAAAATTAATTAAATTATTATTAATGATTTAACATCAATAAAACTCATGATATATAAACATAGCCAAAACGCAAGCACTAAATACTACCATTTGATTTTTCAGGCAATACATTTAACCAATAAAAATTTGCAAACTTTATAATTAAATGAAAAAGACCCTAAAACTCAAATACTATAATCAATTAATACAAATGCTCCATAATATTTAATATTCATAACTTTGATCCTCTGAAATGCTCCATAATGATTAATATTCCTAACTTTGATACTCGGAAATGAGGAAGAAGAACTTAAATTTAAATGCTAGCCAAAGACTAATCACTAAACACTACCATTTGGTTTTTTGTCAATACATTTAACCACTAAAAGTTTGCAAACTTTGTAATTAAATGAAAATGACCATAAAACTCAAATACTATGGCAGACAAACCGTGGTGTCAGCATCCACTTTGCTTATAAGCGTTTGAATAAAGTACGTATATATTCGCATGGTTAAAATTAAAAAAAAAAAATTATTGGATGTGACATGATTTTTAATATGAGTGTGAGAATCTTTACAATCTCTTTGGGAGAAATTTTAGAAAGGGTACTTATAAAATATTTGGGAGAAATTTTAGAAATGGTACTTATAAAATATTGGGCGGTAATGTTGTTATTTTTGTTTATTTGGTACATTGTTTTTTATTTGTTTTTTTTTTGGATTTTAAGAATTTTAAGGCTTAATGATTTACATAATTATGATCTGAATACATCACACTTTAAAATTGTAAATAAAACCACTGTCAATATAAACTTACTTGTCTATATCCTCTAGCTTGTGGTTGTCTATAACCATAGTTTCCATTGTTGGAAGTTGCACTGCCTTGACCCTATTGTCCATAGTAATCACAATCTCCACTTTGTTTTGGTTGTTGAGTTGGTGAAGGTGGCATTTGATCCCACCTAGTAGCATAGCCACCTGAGGCTTGCTGGGGATATCCACATATGGTTGTGACAAATAGTGCTGAGGTGGAGTTGGGTAAGGTCCAGGTTGTGAATACCCATAACCTACTTGTTGCATTGGAGGTGGATGAGGTAGGCCCCACTGTGGTGGAGGTCGAGTTGCTCAATAGCCCTATTGGCCATAACCACCAGACATGGGTGGACCTCTAAAATGAGTTTGCAAAAGGAATTTGATAAACTGTGAGAGAGATAAAGACATATAAATTAGGCAACTTTTGAGTGAATGTTCAAACCCCTTGTGTAAGAAACTTTAGGATCATGGCAAGCATCATGTCATCATCAACTTTTTTTATATCAACAAAGCATTCGCTCAATATAGAAGATATTAAAATCTAAAGGCAACTCTATCATGTACTTAAAAGACACAACAATACTACTATGTTCAAAAACAGGTTCAAGTTGCATATGATGTTTAGTTTATTCGGTTTACAATAAACCAAGAGATTAAAGTTATGGTTACACTCACCTCATTGGCGAAACTATGAGATTTAAGCTTACCAACATATCAACCAAGCCCCATCCTTCCTCAAATATGATTTGATTTGTTTTAAAGATGATCTCTCAGAAACAGGAAACATGATAGAGAATAGTAAAATTTCAAGAAGGGGATTTTAAGAACTGGACAAACATTCACCACGCAAACAATTTTCCAATAATACAATCTAACAAATACATTTGTGAAATCCCTAACATGTTTCAAATATAATAATAATAGATAAAACTAATCCATATAGCATAATCATATGCTCTAACATAATGACTTGGTTGATCCTAATAATTTCTCAAGAGTAAAGCATGCCAAATGGACTTTTGATGTCCCAAAAATGTTTCAAGTGTGATAATAAAAAAATAAACAATCGAAAATAACAAAGTCATAAGCTTCAACATAATGACTTAGTAATAATTTATTCATCGAAATGATTTGATGTAAGAGACCAATCAATTTTTGGCATTACATAATATAGAACCCCAATATCCACTCTTATAATTAGCAACTTTATATCGTAAATTACCTAACAAATATCCATTCACTTCCCTAGAATATGCCACATACTTGAATAACATTTACCATTAAGATATTAAGTTACACCCCCTTTGTATTGTAATTATGACGAGGATCTTCAAGAGCATAAGATAGTTCCACAAGGTGCAGAAGTTTCTTCCATTGAATATGCCAAAAACTTCATTAACTTTAAAAATGTAAATTATTAAACTTTAGGTGGTCATTCATGGTGGCCAACGAATCAAATCTTATTTTAAGTTAATAGTAGAAATTCAGTCCACATGATTAAGTTGTGCTCTAGCCTGGCAGAGAAAATGGAAGTTTGTCGGTGGCAATTCTGTGTAGTCATGGGGCCACTTGCTCATGGTTCCTATGGATTAATTATTAATTTTATTTTTTTTAAGTTAATGGTAGCAATTGAGTCCACTTGATTAGGCTATGTGCAATTTGTTTTTTCGCAACTCACTCCAGGTATGGCAGACATACCGTGGTGAAGCAGTCACTATGCTATGTATTCGAACAAAGTAGGTATATATTCACATGGTTAATATTTTTCGAGTGTTTTTTAATTGGATTTGACATGATTTTAACATGAGTTAGAGAATCTTTACGATCTCCTTTGGAGAAATCTTAGAAATGATAAGGACGATGGCATTGAAGGCATTATCTTTATTGAGTTCTTTCATTGTAGTTAAGTCTTTGCAATCACTTCTAAGGAATTTAAGGAAGATTTTGAAATGACAATGTTAAACACTTTACTAATGCCTTATTTGATTTATAATTAATTATATATTTCTTTCACATATATTTAGTTAAATTTAACTATAATTTTAGCATTATATGAACCAACATGGTTTATAGAGAGACATTGTAATTGACTGTCATGCACAAATAACATAATTAGTTATGCAATGTGATCATCTAAATGTTTGTGGTTAGAGTAAGTAAGATAATTTTTTGGATAATTATGTTTGTTCTCAATTAATGTTATTGTATTTGATAAAGGATTCTCATTTGACCAATTAAAATTATTGATTTATTCGTCACTTTAGTGGCACTTATAATTTTATTTACTTGCCCTCCACAAACCCATATGTGCCATAGTTGGAGGATTTCATATTCTAGATCTACATTGTCACTTCTTCTTTATCCCCTCATGGAAAGAGTCTCCCTTCTCCGTGACCTTCTTGTAGATACATTTGGTAGATAGTTAATCCTGAAGTGAGGAAACAACAAACATGGCCAAAGACAAATTTCTTGATATGTTGAGATTTAATGGTGGCAAGGATCACAGGGATGAAATGTCGTAGAGTTCATCTAAGGTATGGGATAGATGAAGAATCTCTTGTCGACCTTGTCATATAATCATTTGTCTGATTTTTTTTTCTCCAAGTTGGCCCAAATGCTCCATTCAAGAGGAATGCTCAACTACTTGAATTAGCATGGAACTAATAATCCCTCATCACTTTCAAAACTATATGTCAGTTGGGAGGCATATGAGGAAGAGACAAAACAATAAAGGAAGGATTATTTTTAGGATTATTTTCAGACCAACCGACAAGATTGATATTAAAGCATTTCCCATTTAAAACTCAAATATCAGTTATAGAGGGTCCCTTTCATACTATAGCATATGTGGTTGATGCTTTAAGAAATTACTGACAAAGCACTCAATTGGCATCCAATACACACGGGATGTGGACAATATGTAGATACACAACATGAGTGGAATACCAAGTGGGATACATGTTGATAAGTATGGGTTAATAAATGGTTTTAAGAGTTTCCATCCCCTTGAAAATTTCCTTTGACATAAAAATTGGCTTAACTTTTATCGTTTTTTCATATTTGTGAAAGGAACTAGGGTCCAATAAATTACAATTTTACATATATACAAAATACATGGTTTAAGAAATCAAACAAAAGAAATTATTGTTGATGAAATTGCACACATGAAATCTATAGAATGAAATATATGATGTTTTATCTTTTAGAAACATAGATATTTTCTTAATTTTATAGAACATTGCGTTTAGCATAGTATTTACAATCATCTTGAACCTAAAGCATATAGTTACTTTGCAATAGAAGCTAAGGGTATATTAGAGCTCATTATTAATGAGATGTGTAATGTTGGGTGGGCCTAATGACTAAAAATGTGTGTTTCCTCCTAAGAGATTATAGGTTTAAATCCAAAGGGTGGTAGAGTATGTACATTCATAGACATTGTTAGTATTTTATTTATTTTTTAACCCGTCTAGTTTCTTATTACATCAAGAGAAGAGAGGTGCACTTCAAATTATAATAAAAAATTGTCTTGGGGTTTATCAAGGTCCAAGAGGGATCAAATCCATGAAGTGCATACATTTTTTAGAGTGCAAGATTTACACATGAGGATATAGTGCCTCTCGACATTTACTAGATCTTGAGTTAAGATGGTTTAGACTAGCGTTATTTCATTTTCTATTCAATTCATTGTTATATTTAACCCAAGTAATTAATTGAATAAGTGTTCATCTTTGTTATTGGGAATGGCTAGTTTCACCCCAATAGGGACCTAGTTTGAATTCACTAGATTAGGTAGACTAGTCCACAATGACAAGTTTTCTTGGAATATAGCTTGAGTGGCCCTGACAATTAAGAACATGTGTTTCTTCCTTATATGTTGCAGGTTCAAATAGGATATAACATATATATATTATAAGCAATCAAATGATTAGGTGTAGAAAGTCTAATACATCAATTTGATGTTTAGCTAAATTATAACCTTAAAATAAAAGTATCACTATTTAACTATCTATTTATCCATCTATCTATAAAAAGAAAAAAAATAATTAATTTATTAACTATCAATTATCAATTAAATTTATTTCTCATTATTTCTATCTTTTATTATTACAATTTATTTAATTTATTATTTTACTTACTTATTAACACTTTAATATTATTCTTTCTACATATTCTTTAAACTAAATTTCATATTAAAATATACAATATACTTTTGATAATAATAATAATATAATAAATAAACAATCTAATATAAATCCATTTGCACTTAATTTCATTTTATCTCTATAACTATAATATAAATAAGTCTTATAAAATATAGTTCATAATAATATATAACATATAAATATTTATCTTTAATAACAAATTATTAAAAAACCTAATAAACAAACTCTAAGTCATATAAAAATAAATCATAACAAATAATCATTAATATTTTATGATAAGTATGCTTTTTTACGGGCCACCATTATGTCATTCTAGGTAGTGTAGTTTTCTCTAAATAATAATGATGAACTAATCTACGTTGACGGATCAATGATAGTTTGATAACTGAGTTATGATAGATTTTCTAATTATTTAAAAAAGAATCTTAGATCGTATAAAAATGATTAGACCTCAAGAGAGGATATAACATGTAAAATTTGGTTGAACATTAGTGTATAGTTATATACATTAAATACTTGGTAAATGTTAATAGGCATCAATACATAACAAACATCAAAACACACACTTTATGATATATGAATCTTTGTTTAAATTAAAAAAAAAAATGGTACAAATTATTATTATTAATTATAAAAAAAATCAATTTATAAATTAAACATATATACATTTAAAAAAACATGGAACGGGATTTATGTAAATGGAGTCGAGAGTAGAGTTATTCCGAAACTTATTGTGAGTAGAGAGATCTCTAAATAAAATCAGAGATCTCTAAATAAAATCATATTCTTAACCATAAAAGATTACTCTCATTTCCTATGAAAATTCTTAATTTCTGAGATTTTTTTTGGTTGATAATCACATCAAAATTCATTTGTAGAAAGACGAATGAATTTATAAAAATTCTTAATTTTTGAGATTTTTTTGGGTGATAATCACATCAAAATTCATTTGTGGAAAGACAAATGAATTTCGATGTGGTTATCACCCAAAGAAGCCTTAATTCGATCAACTCTTAATTTATAAATAAATTTTAGTACAATAGCATAAACCAATACTTATCAATACCACATACTTTAATACTTTTATGGTACATCACACATGCAATTAAAACGATTTTTGATAATATTATATAATATATATATAACCATCTTATATGTCATACTGAAAATTATTTGGTAATTTTTTTTCAAAAAATCAGTGTGTTGTAGTGTTTGAATTGTTTTTTATGGTGGAAATAGATTAAGAACATGTGTTTCTTCCTTATATGTTGCAGGTTCAAATAGGATATAATATATATGTATTATAAGCAATCAAATGATTAGGCGTAGAAAGTCTAATACATCAATTTGATGTTTAACTAAATTATAACCTTAAAATAAAAGTATCACTATTTAGCTATCTATTTATCCATCTATCTATAAAAAGAAAAAAAATTAATTAATTTATTAACTATCAATTATCAATTAAATTTATTTCTTATTATTTCTATCTTTTGACTATTACAACTTGATTTAGATTTATTATACTACTTATTAACACTTTAATATTATTTCTTTCACTATTCTTTACTAAATTTCATATAAAAATATATAGTATACTTTTGATGATAATAATAATATAATAAATAAACAATCTAATATAAATCCATTTGCATTTAATTTCATTTTATCTCTATAACTATAATACAAATAAATCTTATAAAATATAGCTTCCCAGAAAAATTCTGCTAGAAAAAATCACCACAGATCTACATGGTGGGAAGGAGCACAAAAAGAACACTACACTGTCATCCAAGAAGAATACTCTCGAGAAAAATCTGAATCACAAGAAATCGGGCAAGATAGAAACAATTCTCAAGACGAGCATGGGGAAAGCCCCGCCCAACAACAAAAAGGTGAACTTAACAACCCCTCAAGCATCAACAGTTATGCGGTTTCGAATAACGCGGAAAATAAATCTTCATTTAACAGCAAAACAGATCTCCTAGACCAAACTTCTTCTCCGACTATCTCCAAAAGGACGAACACAA
>APFE030533776.1:0-18843 GCA_000404065.3 Pinus taeda | reverse complement strand
AGGTTTCACTACATCAGAGAATTGGTGAACAATGGAGAAATTGTCCTAGAACATTGCAGGACTCAAGAACAGGTTGCAGACATTTTGACAAAGCCATTGGATCAGAAAAGCTTTGAAGTTTTGAGGAAGTGTCTGGGTATGACCGAATGCCCAACAGTTGAAATTAAAGGGGAGTGTTGAATATGTAATTTCAACGCAGCATTTAATACGCCCAAAACAGCTCCCAAAAACCACAAACCACCTTTATGTTTCTCAGGACCGCTTTTGCGTGGAGTGGTTTTCGTACATAGGCGACCCGAGAAAATATAGTGTTGACGCGTGGCAGAGGCATGACATCACCCTTTGACAATTTCTCGGGAGGTAAAGCTCGGTTAAAAAGGCCTTCCGATATTCTCCTCCACTGTCCGATCTGCTCCATCAATCTCCGCCATCGATTGTCTCAACCTGCTCTCTGACATCTCGGGGCATAACGTTCAGCAGATAAAGGCATCCCGATATTCACCACAACCGTCCGATCGAGCTCAACGTTCTCCGCCGTTGATTGCATTCAAAGCTGCATACGAACTTGCAACATGACATTACGTAAAAACTTTGAGTTTGACCGCCAGTGAAACATAAAGGCCATTTAAATGGGTTCGTATAGTTTTGGTAAAAGATTTTAATTTTAATGTTTTTATTTCCTACGTATGGGGAATTAAATAATAGGTATGGGCAATGTCATATAGTTTTTAATTTTATTGTTTTTAATTATTCACGGGTGTAAGTGTTGTTTTACTGAACAAGTAAAACACACATTGAAATTTTTTTTGGTGAATTGTATTGTCGAATGAAACGCGAGTAAGAAAAACACAGGGGAAGCATGTATCAGTGAAAACCATGAAATCTTTCACACAACAGTGAAAAGGGTAATGTAATTTTTGGTGAATGCGTAATTTCCACACAACAGTGTGTTGTTTTTTTTTACAGCAGTAAATGTAAAATTTTTTTCATAGCAGTGAATGAAGATTTTACACAACAGTGTAAAAATCATTTTGTAAAAGGAGACAGAGTAATTTCTTTTGAAATGTTTTGGTGAATCCCTCTCAGCATAGAGGATGAATATGTATCAGTGATTTTGTTTTAATGAATAGAAATCCTTTTATGGTGGTGCAATACTCTGTTCTCTGTAAAAAAAAATTTAAAGGCTTCCCTGCACAAAAAGATCATGGAGTAAAGGAAACAGAGCATTGTCTCTGTGTGCTTGAATTGTTTGTTTTTGGGATTTTGCCAGAAAAATCCCCAACACAATGGACGAATCTTGGAGAAACGTGCAGTTGCTGAGGGAAAAAGGAATATAGCCAGATAACCAGTTGTATTCAAGGTAAAGATGAGATAGATTTCTGAGCAAACCCAACTCTGAAGGGATTGAACCAGTGAGACTATTGTTTCCAATAATCAAGTCTTGCAGAGAGGTGCAGTTGCTCAGAGAAATTGGATTACTTCCAGTAAGATTATTGTCGGCCAAGCGGAGATGTTCCAACTTGACTAGACGGCCGAATTCTGTGGGTATAGTCCCTGTCAAACTGTTTGCTGAAAGTCGGAGCCACTGAAGGTGCGCACAATTAGACAGCGATCTTGGAATAGGACCCCAAAGCATATTAGAGCTAAGGTCTAGTATTCCCAGAGCTTTTCGCTGACCAAGCTCCTGTGGAATTGTTCCTGAGAAATTATTACCAGAAATATTGAAAGTGCGTAATAATGAAAGGGTACCGACAGATGGTGAAAGATTACCTTGTAATCCCAAGCCAGCAAGTGTTATGGCGACCACTCTATTCGTGCCCTTTCTGCAGCGGATCCCATTCCAGGAGCAAACGTTGTGTGAGTTTTGTGGTGTCCAGTTGAGGAAAGATCCATATGGATCAGATATGACCGCATTTCTAAAGGACAAAAGCTCCTGCACGTCTTTTCTGTCGTGAAGTGCGTCGATGGGTGATGTGAATGCAGTTTCCTCTTGGAAAACAAGATCGTCATCATCGAGATGAAGAGAATTGCTTGGGCCTGGTACGCAGTTGAAGAAATGATGATGGTATAAAGCACGTCCCCCATGAATATGAGAGGAATAATATGGCTTCTTCTTTGAGAAACTAATAGTCGCTGCTGTTACAGTATCCAGCGCCATTGTAGTTGCCATGATCGCAAACCACAAAAGCATCACCATTGTCACCATCATATTTGAGAAACCACCTCTATTCTTTTCTTTCTACCTTTTACCGACTCAACGATGGCTTCTCTGTTATGCAAATCCGATGCGTGTGGGTTACATATAAATAGATATTAGAGGTGCCCTGAAACACAACTGTACAACACAGTGAGTTGAAAAGTCTGAAGCAATAGCAATACCAAAAACAAATCACCGTGTGGACAAGTAGTGAAAACTACCGTGCAAGTTCGTAAGTGGCAATTCATGGCGACCTACGAATCAAATAATTATTAATTTTGTGCAGTCATGGCGGCCTACGAATCAGATCTTATTTTAAGTTAATATTAGCAATTCAGTCCACTTGATTAAGTCACTCCAGCCGTGGCAGAGAAAATGGAAGTCATGGTGCGAGAAAATGGAAGCCGGTGGCAATTCTGTGGTCATGGTACGTATGGATTAATTATTAATTTTATCAATCTTTCAAGTTAATGGTAGCAATTTTTATGAGGTTTAATTCTGGGTCTTCCCTAGATTAGGCTTGGCAGTTACCGATTCACCATCTGGTTAAAAAAATAGTTAATGGTAGCAATTCAGCCCACTTGATTAGTCTACATAGAATTTGGTTTGTCGCAACTCACTCCAGTGGTGGCAGACATATGGTGGCGTCAGCACCCACTTTGTTTATAAGTGTTTGAACAAAGTACGTATATATTCACATGGCTAATATTTGAAAACAAAAAAAATAATTGGATGTGACATGATTTTTAATATGAGTGTGAGAATCTTTACCATCTCTTTTGGAGAAATTTTAGAAATGGTACTTATAAAATATTTGGTGGTAATTTTATTATTTTTGTTTATTTGGCACATGGCAAGCATCATGTCATCATCAACATTTTGTATATTAAAAAAGCATTCGCTCAATATGGAAGATATTAAAATCTAAAGGCAACTCTATCATGTACTTAAAAGTCACAACAATACTACTGTGTTCAAAAACAGGTTCAAGTTGCATATGATGTTTAGTTTATTCGGTTCACAATAAACCAAAAGATTTAAGCTATGGCTGCACTCACCTCATTGGCGAAACTATGAGATTTAGGCTTACCAACATATCAACCAAGCCCCATCCTTCCTTAAATATGATTTGATTTGGTTTGAAGATGATCTCTCAGAAACAGGAAAAATGATAGAGAATAGTAAAATTTCAAGAAGGGGATTTTAAGAACTGGACAAACATTCACCATGCAAACAATTTTCCAATAATACAATCTAACAAATACATTTGTGAAATCCCTAACATGTTTCAAATATGATAATAACAGATAAAACTAATCCATATAGCATAATCATATGCTCTAACACAATGACTTGGTTGATCCTAATAATTTCTCAAGAGTAAAGCATGCCAAATAAACTTTTGATGTCCCAAAAACGTTTCAAGTGTGATAATAAAAAAATAAACAATCGAAAATAACAAAGTCCTAAGCTTCAACATAATGACTTAGTAATAATTTATTCATCTAAATGATTTGATGTAAGAGACCAACAAATTTTTGGCATTACATAATATAGAACCCCAATATCCACTCTTATAATTAGCAACTTTGTATCGTAAATTACCTAACAAATATCCATTCGCTTCCCTAGAATATGCCACATACTTGAATAACCTTGACCGTTAAGATAGTAAGTTCCACCCTATCTTAAGTTACACCCCCTTTGTATTGTAATTATAGAGCATAAGATAGTTCCACAAGGTGTAGAAGTTTCTTCCATCGAATATGCCAAAAACTTCATTAACTTTAAAAATGTAAATTATTAAACTCGGGTGGTCATTCATGGCGGCCAACGAATCAAATCTTATTTTAAGTTAATAGTAGCAATTCAGTCCACATGATTAAGTCGTGCTCCAGCCTGGCAGAGAAAATGGAAGTTTGTCTGTGGCAATTTTGTGTAGTGATGGGGCCACTTGATCGTGGTGCCTATGGATTAATTATTAATTTTATTTTTTAAGTTAATGGTAGCAATTCAGTCCACTTGATTAGGCTATGTGCAATTTGTTTTTTCGCAGTCGTGGCAGATATACTGTGGTGAAGCATTCACTATGCTATGTATTCGAACAAAGTAGGTATATATTCACATGGTTAATATTTTTCAAGTGTTTTTTAATTGGATTTGACATGATTCTAACATGAGTTAGAGAATCTTTACGATCTCCTTTGGAGAAATCTTAGAAATTATAAGGACGATGGCATTGAAGGGATTATCTTTATTGAGTTCTTTCATGGTAGTTAAGTCTTTGCAATCACTTCTAAGGAATTTAAGGAAGATTTTGAAATGACAATGTTAAACATTTTACTAATGCCTTATTTGATTTATAATTAATTATATATTTCTTTCACATATATTTAGTTAAATTTAACTATAATTTTAGCATTATATGAACCCACATGGTCTATAGAGAGACATTGTAATTGATTGTCATGCACAAATAACATAATTAGTTATGCAATGTGATCATTTAAATGTTTGTGGTTAGAGTAAGTAAAATAATTCTTTGGATAATTATGTTTGCTCTCAATTAATGTTATTGTATTTGATAAAGGATTCTCATTTGACCAATTAAAATTATTGATTTATTCGTCACTTTAGTGGCACTTATAATTTTATTTACTTGCCCTCCACAAACCCATATGTGCCATAGTTGGAGGATTTCATATTCTAGCTCTACATTGTCACTTCTTCTTTATCCCCTCATGGAAAGAGTCTCCCTTCTCCTTGACCTTCTTGTACATACATTTGGTAGATAGTTAATCCTGAAGTGAGGAAACAACAAACATGGCCAAAGACAAATTTCTTGATATGTTGAGATTTAATGGTGGCAAGGATCATAGGGATGAAATGTCGTAGAGTTCATCTAAGATATGGGATAGATGAAGAATTTCTTGTCGACCTTGTCATATAATCATTTGTCTGATTTTTTTTCTCCAAGTTGGCCCAAATGCTCCATTCAAGAGGAATGCTCAGCTACTTGAATTAGCATGGAACTAATAATCCCTCATCACTTTCAAAACTATGTCAGTTGGGAGGGATATGAGGAAGAGAGAAAACAACAAAGGAAGGATTATTTTCAGACCAACCGACAAGATTGCTATTAAAGTAACTATAATATAAATAAATCTTATAAAATATAGTTCATAATAATATATAACATCTAAATATTTATCTTTAATAACAAATTATTAAAAAACCTAATAAACAAACTCTAAGTCATATAAAAATAAATCATAACAAATAATTATTCATATTTTATGATAAGTATGTTTTTTTACAAGCCACCAATATGTCATTCTAGGTAGTGTAGTTTTCTCTGAATAACAATGATGAACTAATCTACATTGAGAGATTACTGATAGTTTGATAACTGAGTTATGATAGATTTTCTAATTATTTAAAAAAGAATCTTAGATCATATAAAAATGATTAGACCTCAAGAGAGGATATAACATGTAAAATTTGGTTGAACATTAGTGTATAGTTATATACATTAAATACTTGGTAAATGTTAATATGCATCAATACATAACAAATATCAAAACACACACTTTATGATATATGAATCTTTGTTAAAATTAAAAAAAAAATGGTACAAATTATTATTATTAATGATAAAAAAAATCAATATATAAATTAAACATATATACATTTTAAAAAAACATGGAACGAGATTTATGTAAATAGAGTCGAGAGTAGAGCTATTCCGAAACTTATTGTGAGTAGAAAGATCTCTAAATAAAATCATATTCTTAACCATAAAAGATTACTCTCATTTCCTATGAAAATTCTTAATTTCTGAGATTTTTTTTATTGATAATCGCATCAAAATTCATTTGTAGAAAGAGGAATGAATTATAAAAATTCTTAATTTTTGAGATTTTTTTGGGTGATAATCACATCAAAATTCATTTGTGGAAAGACAAATGAATTTCGATGTGGTTATCACCCAAAGAAGCCTTAATTCCATCAATTCTTAATTTATATATAAATTTTAATTACATAGCCATAAACAATTACTTTCATACCATACTTTAATTACTTTTATGGTAATCACACGTTTGCATTAAAAATTTATTTATTATATATATATATATATATATATATATATATATAATATATATATATATATATATCTATATATTATTTATATATACTATATTATATATAACCATCTTATATGTCATACTGAAAATTATTTAGTAATTTTTTTTCAAAAAATCAGTATGTTGTAGTGTTTGAATTGTTTTTTTATAATGGAAATAGATTCAGCGCTATCAATAAACTTCCCGGCACTCAAAATTTCCAGAAAATTTTACTATAATCTTACTAGAATTGTTATTATTTTTCAAAATAATTGGTGAATTTGTTAAATTAATTTGACTGAAATTTCTATTATTTTTCAAAATAATTTGTGAGTTTTGAAAACCAGGCTAAAAAAAATAAAAAATAAGACGCGGAAATTTGAAATTCATCGAGTAAATTAACCCCAAAAAATGTTGGGAAGTTGGAATTTTTTTCCTTTATTTTGGTACATCTGGTTATTTTGCCGTTGGTGGGCGAAGATGATTATCTAACAGTAATAATTATATATATGACACTTTTAGATAATGATTTTAATTCATATATTGGAAACAATGATTTCTGGATGATTCTTTGTGACTCCTAATGACAATTACACATACATAGAAACATTACTTCTAACACTTGCTCTTAATGTTTACACGAAAACACTGAAAACACATATTACAACAACAATATGATATATGTTTGGCTCGCCTTCATCAACACTCATATCCACTCTGGAATCTCGCAAACTCCACTCTTTTGTTAGAATTAATGGAGAATAGGTTATTGTTGTTATGTACTTGTGCATTCTACTTTTCTTAGTCATTCAGTTCTTATTATTCAAGGATATGAATTGCCATCCCTAAAAAATTGTATCTATTTATTATTGGAAATTAATGTGAAGCCCGTGTGTGGCGTTTTGCCTGAAGGAGCTCTTGGTGATCCGCACTTGTGAGCTCTTCTTGTGTTGGTTTGACATTTCATATCTTCCCTGTGCAAGTCTTGACATGGTATCGGAGCTGTAGGACTGTTAATGTTGTAAGCTGAGTGAGGGCGCAACTATAGTAGAGTTGTCGCGAGATTTGGGTGGAAAAGTGCGATAAGTGCACTGTAACCCTCCTCACGCTATCATTTTTGGAAACTCAGCACAGGTTTTTGGTGGACTGTCGTGACTCCGACGTATACAGTTGCGAAGAGCTTCGCGATTTCCCCGTGCATAAAGGCGCCAGCTGTGCTCCGTGGTGAAATAGAAGTCTAAGGCCGATGACACTGCGAGGAGAACCTTTCATAAAAACTGCATAACCCCGGTCGTTGCGCTTCGTGAGGTCCTTGTGGAGGCACGCGTGGAAGCCGAGAAGGTTGGACCTGCATCAAAGAGGAGGTTGGATCGCCAGCAGAGCTGCAAGGAGGAATGTGGCGTGAGAGCTGCATGTAGCGAGGAGGCTGGAGTGGACTGTACCCTGTCAGAGTGAGATCTGCTGCTGACTTTCAGAAGGTAAGATCGCTCAAGGTCGTGGAGGAAGTCGTGAGTTGCACATGAAGAGTGTCGCAAGGAGGAGGTCATTTTTGTTGTGCGTAGTGGTTGCGCGGCCTTGTAAGTTCATTCTCTCATAGTCGTAGATATATCCAAATGAGATCTAGAAGGTAGCGGAATTCTACAACCCTCACAAGCCTAGAAAGCAGTGATTCCGACAGGCAGCATAGTGTGGAGAGGTCGCAAGGCACAACTCCTCAGGCGACAATTTGAAGCGAAAACACTATATTGTATGATCTTACAATCTGTGGATACAATGATATTGAATATGGCTTGCTCATGTGCCATTATCTGTTGAGGTGGCCTCTTGCATAATTAAAGTTTTTTTAAATCTTTAATTAAAAAAATAAAAAAAAAATATCTCGGGCTTCTTTAAATTGAAGAATTGTACATTATTTGGAGGAATTAATTATTTGTGTAAAGGGGGACAATTTTTTTTTAAGGAGATTTGAGGTTTGTTTAAATTATTGAAGTTTTAATTCATTCAAGATGAATAATCAAATTGTTGAAGCTTATCTCAATGAGAGTAATAAGCTCGATGGTTCCAATTACACAAATTGTAAGTTTAAGCTCAAGACCCTGCTTGAAGCACAAAATGCCTATGGCATTGCCACCAGTGATGAGGTCAAGCCGACTGCTACAACTAGTAGATCGAATATAGTGATTCAAGATTGGGAGAAAAGGGAGATGAAGGAAAAGGTGCTACTCAAGTTATCAGTCAAATATTGCATCGTCTCTCACATTCGGGAGTGCAAGACAACGAATGACATATGGACGATTCTCAAAGAAATGTATGAGATCAAGAACACCAAGGGAACCTTGTACCTCAGGAAGAATATTCTCTCCATCAAGATGGAGGAGAATGAGTCTGTTTCTTCATTCATATCTCGGATAAAGGAGGTTAAAGATAAACTAACTGATATAGGTCAGACTATGGCGAATGTTGATCTGGTGAAAATTACCATGAACAACATGACGGATGATTATCAGATGTTTATTACTAGATTGAATGCAAGAGAAAAGCCTCCAGGCTTTGAAGAACTTACTGAGATCTTGCTACAAGAATAGGAAAGGAGGTTGTCTCTCAAACCTCAAAATCCAGATGTTGTATTGATGACAAAGTTCAAGCCAAAGGGGAAAGCAGTCGCTGATCGTAGGAAGGGCAACGTATCACGAAAAAGGACACCACAAGGTATGACCTCGCATAAACATGACTCTTCTCCTAAATGCTTTTATTGTGGTGAGATAGGCCATATTGCTAAAATTTTCCATAAGAAAAAGGCAGATGGGGAGAGGTACATGTAGAGAAGACATGTAGGTCATTTGGCTGATGTAGATTAGAACCGGGATGCCAGATTATTTATGGCAGAGACTGCATTAGCCACTGAGGAGGATAAATCAAATATTTGGTTAGTAGATTCTAGAGCCTCCTCACATATGACACGAAAAAAGCGACGGTTCAGAAATTTTAGAGAATCCAACAATGGAGTAAAAGTATACCTTGGAGATAATAGAGGGTATGAGATCAAAGGACATGGAGATGTCATTATCACTCTGCATGATGGAAAGATTAGGAATATATATAATGTATCGTATGTTCCTGGTATTAAGAAGAACCTGATTTCTGTATCAAAGATTATAGGTCAGGATCTCAAGGAAGAATTCTTTAAATCTTATTGTATTATTAAAGACTTGTTGGACCAGATGAAGCCTATTGCTACAGGTAGTCGCACAGGATAACTCTACAAAATGGATGTGAAGAGTACACCACAACAAGCATTGATGTCATCGGATAAGTCTGCTGAAAATTTGTGGCATCAACGACTTGGGGGCATCAATTTCAGTGACCTTCTTCTGTTGCAGAACAAAGGTATGGGATATGGTCTTCCTATTTTGAAAAAGTTGCATATCGATTGTGAAGCATGTGCATTCGGTAAAGAGCATAGAGATCAATTTCTTGCTGTTGAAGATAGCAAACAGAGGGATACACTCGAACTTGTACACAGTGATTTATGTGACCCTATGCAGACAAGATCGTTAGGCGGGGCCTACTGTTTTCTAATCTTTGTTTATGATTGTACAAGATTCACATGTGTATATTTTCTTAGATAGAAGAGTCATGCCTTTGAGTATTTCAAGCAGTTTAGGAACGTGATTGAGAAGCAGACAGGAAAGTTCATCAGGATTCTTTGATCAGATCAAGGTGGAGAATTGAAGAAAGGGGATTTCAAAAAATACTGTAAAGAGCATGGAATACAACAACAATTTAGAACACCTTACACTCCTCAGCAGAATGGATTAGCTGAGAGGAAAAATAGAGCACTGGTGGAGTGTGCTCGCAATATGTTGAAAGGTAAGAATCTAACTAATGGTTTTTGGGCAGAAGCTGTTAATACTGCAATGTATTTGAAGAATAAGAGTCCCACTAAAAGTCTTGATTATAAAACCCCTTTTGAAGCATTGTTTGGCTTCAAGCCTGCAGTAAGTCACCTTAGAGTATTTGGTTGTAAAGCTTTTGCACATGTTTCCAAAGAAAACAGGAAGAAGTTAGATTCAAAGATCAATAAATGTACCTTCATTGGATACTGTAGTGAGTATAAGACTTATAAATTGTTTTATCCTTCTACTCACAAGGTGTTTGCTAGTAGAGACGTAGTATTCCATGAGCAGTTTGATGATGGAGATCATGTTCAAAACAATGAAGAATGGCATGTACCCTTACTTTCAAATGAGGATGTTGAAACAGGGATCAGTCAACAACAACAGCAGCAACAACAATAGGATAAAGAGGAGGTAATTGAGTTCAGTCCACATAGAGAAGAACGTAGGAGAATAGTTGACACCCCACCACTCAGGAGATCTCGCAGGATGAAACAGTTACCAACTCGGTATAGGAATTGTGCGCTCATGACTGGTATGTTAAACATTGCAGAACCTTCTAATTTTTATGAACCTAGTAAGAGTTATGAATGGAAGGAAGTAATGAAAGATGAATATGAATCTCTTATTAACAATAATACTTGGGACCTAGTAAAGCTTCCTCATGGTAAATAACACATAGGTTGAAGATGGTTATTTAAGTTGACTTTGAGGAAACATTTGCCTTGGTTGCAAAGGGCATTCCCAGAAAGAAGGTATTGACTTTGAGGAAACATTTGCCTCTGTTGAAAAATTAAATACTATTAGATTGATTATTGCCTTAGCCACTAAACATCATTGGAAATGCATCAAATAGACGTTAAATCTGCTTTCTTAAATTGTGATCTAAAAGAAGAAGTATACTTAGTGTAGCCTGAGGGGTTTGTTAAGAAGGGAGAAGAACATTTAGTCTGTACACTAAAGAAAGCTTTGTATGGTTTAAAACAAGCTCCTAGATCATGCTACGACAAAATTGATTCATTTTTCCTCATGCATGGTTAAAAATGGAGCAAAAATGTTCCTAATTTATATACTGTGTTTAATGATGAGGGGAAAATAGTGTTGATTTCTTTATATGTAGAAGATTTGATCATGACAGGGAGTGCACACAATCTCATTGAAGAAATCAAGCAGCAGTTATCACATAAATTTGAGATGAAGGACCTTGGAGAAATGCATCACGGTTTGGGTCTAGAAGTTTGGAGAGATTCAAGCCAAAATTTCTTGTCCCAGGGTAAGTATGCTAAAAGTTTGTTGACTAAATTCAGAATGGATGAGTGCAAGGCTGCATTTGTGCCTTTACAACAGAACAACAAACTTCAGGTGGATGATGGTTCGAAATATGCAGATGCAACATTGTACAGACAGTTGGTTGGTAGTCTTATCTATTTGACTACAACGAGACCAGATCTAGCTTATGCAGTGAGCGTTTTGAGTCAGTTGATGACTCAACCTCATGAGAACCATTGGCTTGTAGCAAAAGGAGTACTGAGGTATCTGCAAGGAACTTCATACTTTGGTATTTTGTATTCTGACTCATTTGATGTTAACTTGACAGGTTATATAGACTCTGATTGGGTGGGAAATTTAGATGATAGAAGATCAATTACAGGTTACGCCTTTAGCATTGGGTCCGGGGTCATCTCTTGGTGCAAAGGGAAGCAACATACTGTAGCCTTATCCTCAGCAGAAGCAGAATATCAAGTTATGTGTAAAGCAAAATGTGAGGCAGTGTGGTTGCGCAGACTTCTCCAAGATGGAGGAGAAGAACAGACAGAAGCTACGGTTATCAATTGCGATAATCAAAGTTCCAGCAAACTGGCTTACAATCCTGTGTTTCATAAAAACACTCAAATTCATTTTGTTAAGGAAAAAGTGCAGTCCAAAGAGATTTGTGTTGAATATTGTAATTCTTGTGATAATATGGCTGATATATTTACTAAGCCTCTGGGAAGACTGAATTTTGAGTTGTTTAGGGACATATTAGGTGTGTTTAAGAACCCTTTCTCCATTAAGGGGGAGTGTTAGAATTAATGGAGAACAAAGGACAAACCCAAGGTGGGGCCTCCCAAGACAACCCGCCAAAGCTGCAAGCAAAGAACAGTGTCGCGAAGCCGAAAAAGGACAAAGCCAAGGCGGGGCGCCCCAAGACAACCTGCCAAAGCTGCAAGCAAAGAACAGTGTCGCTAAGCCGAAAAGGGACACGGGAAAATGGTTTGAGTTCAATAAGAGCTCCACTCACAACACAAGTGAGTGTCGGGCCAGGCAGTCACTGGTGGCCAAGCTAAAGGTTTCAGAATCAGATGCATGTTCCGACTCTGAGTCAGAAATCGACAAGGGGAATGACAAAGGGAAGTAGATTATCTACGTGGAGCCGAACACCACTGTTGCCACCATGAAGATCCAGAAGGAGGAACCTGAAGATCCAGAGGAGGAGGAGCGTCTCTTCCACTCCCAAATGTGGGTAAAGGGATCCCCGCTACAGTTCATTTTCAATAGTGGGAGCCAAAAGAATCTCATTTCAGCAGAGGTCGTGAAGCGGTTGGGCTTACCCACCACAACACATCCACAACCGTACACCATCGGGTGGCTTCACCAAGGACGGGATCTTCGCATGAGCCAGCAGTGTCGCCTTCTATACAACATCAAGCCCTTCACTGATGAGGTATTATGTGACATCGATCCCCTTGAAGTTTGTGATGTACTATTAGGAAAACCATACTTATGGAAGCGACATGCTGTGTATGAATCAAGGCCCCGTGCTATTATTATTACTTTGGGAAATAAGGTTTACAGGATACCAGAGGTAGAACTGCCTATTGCCATCTCTTTGGTTACTGCAAAACAGTGCAGTAAGCTCATTTCCAAAACCGGGAAATTTGTTTTCCTGATGATACGCCCTCAAGGAAAGAAGAAGACGGTGGCCACGACCTCCAGACAGGGCCCCTCTGCACGAGAACTACAGATTGGCAAGTTTGTGGAGGAGTATGAGGACATCTTCACTTCCCCCACAAGGGTTCCTTTGCACTATCAGGTCAAACACTCCATCGATCTGACCCCAGATGTGTGGCTGCCCAATGGACCAATCTATTGGCGCTCTGTTTTGGAGAACGATGAAATCAAGAGGTAGATTTAGGAAATTTTGCAGAAAGGTCACATCCGTCTGAGTTCATCGCCTTGTGTGAGCCCGATCATGTTGGTACATAAGAAGGATGGGAGTAGGAGACTCTGTATTGGCTATCCGTTGCTGAACAAGATCACTATCCATAATAGGTACCCAATCCCACGGATTGATGACCTCCTGGACCGACTGAAGGGGGAAAAATATTTCAGCAAGATCGATTTGAAGTCAGGATATATCCAGGTGCCAATCGAACCCTCTGATGTGTGGAAGACTGCCTTCAAAGCCAAGGAGGTCCTTTTCGAATGGTTGGTTATGCCTTTCGGATTAACGAATGCTCCTGCAACCTTCATGAGGCTAATGGATGACATCTTGCAGCCATTCACCAACTCATTTGTAGTGGTATACTTGGATGACATCCTGATCTTTAGCCAGAGCTGGGAAGAGCACCTCCACCACATCCGACAAGTTCTCCAAACACTACAACAACACAAGTTGTGTACCAATTTGGAGAAATGAACTTTTGGCATGACCCAGGTTCAGTATTTGGGATACATGACTTATGAACAGGGGATGCATGTGGATCCAACCAAGATCCAAGTCATTCGAGATTGGCCCTTTCCAACCACTCTAAGAGAGCTCCGCATCTTTCTAGGTCTTGCCAACTTCTACCGCACGTTCATGTATGGATTTTCTCATATCACTTGGCCCTTGAGTCAAATCACAAAGGGAGGAGCGAAAGAAAAATTATTTTGGTCTGAGTCTCAACAGAAGGCATTCAAAGAGTTGAAAGATCGCCTCTGCTCAGCACCAGTGCTCGCATTGCCAGACTTGCAACAACCATTTGAGGTCGAGACAGATGCCTCTAACTATGCTATTGGGGTAGTCCTTACTCAACACTGGCATCCAGTGGCATATCCCAGTGAGACACTTTCAGACACAGTCTGGAAATATCCCACTTATGACAAAGAGATGTATTCCATTGTGCAGGCCTGCCGAAAATGGAAAAAATACATTTTGGGGAAGGAAAGAGTCATCCACACAGACCACCGACCCCTCTAGTTCATACAGACCCAAGGGAAATTTCAGAATGATCGCCATCAAAAGTGGTCCACATACCTGCAACAATGCCATTTGAATATCAAGTATAAGAAGGGTAACACCAATAATGTTGCAGATTGCCTTAGTCGATCACCGATCATGCCATTAACCACTGTGCTCAACTCTTGTGGGCACGAGACTTCTGATTGGCCACTTCTCTACAAAAGCGACCCAAAATTTGGCCACACATACCAGACACTCTTGGAGGGTCGGCATGTTCCAGATTTTCACAGAAGTATTTCTATTGGTCGAATCTTTGACAAGATGTCGGGAAGTACATCAGATCATGCACTGCCTGCGCCATTTCCAAACCGACCATCAAGAAGCGAGGTCTCTACACCCCGATGCCTACCCCTAGTCGACCTTGGGAATCCATCTCCATGGATTACATGTCAGGCCTTCCTTCCACTAAGCATGGAAACGACTGTGTTTTTGTGGTCGACGACAAGTTCTCAAAGATGGCCATTATGGAGACCTGCAAGAAGATTGTCACAGCAGAAGCCACTGCCAAACTCTTCTTTGAACGAGTGTGGGTACACTTTGGGATCCCACAATCTATCATCTCAGATTGGGATAGCAGGTTCCTCAGTACTTTTTGGTCCAATCTTTGGTCGACGTTGGACACCAAACTCACTAAGTCCATAGCTTTCCATCCTCAAACTGATGGCCAAACAGAGGTTGTCAACATGATGATTGTACACATTCTGCACATGTACAACTCAAAGCATCCGCTCACATGGGACGAGAGCCTCCCCTATGTTCAACACAGCTACAACCGAACTCTCCACAGCTCAACTGGCCACAACCCTTTTCACGTCGGCTTGGGATTCCAGCCACTATGTCCCATTGATGTGGCCATGTCATTTGCAGCTACTCACGCAGATTTAGCTCATGTCCAGTCCAAAACAGATAAGGTAAACAACTTCATTGAGCACATCCAACATATTCGCCAGCAAGTCCATGAAATTATGGAGAAATCAAATGCCAAGTAAAAGCAGTGACATAATCAAAATCAAGTGCCACACAAGTTTCAAGTGGGCGACAAAGTCTGCTTGCATTTGCAAAAGGAACGCCTTACCGGAGCCTATCGGAAACTTATACCACTCTGATATGGTCCTTACACCATTAGCAAGGCTGTGGGAGACAATGCATTTGAGCTCAATGTTCCCTCTTTCCTTAGATTGCGCCCAGTTTTCAATGTGGATTGCCTTTGGCCATACTTTCCACGATTACTAGACACATCCGACATTGCAGAACACCTCACACCCACAGAGTTAAATCCAGATTGCATAGAACAAGCTGCAACTGATCGGATCATGGACACATATATCAAGCACACTCGCCAACAAAATATACAATTGTATCGAGTTGTCAAAGCAGGCCAACTCCGTCACCAGGGCAAGTGGTTCACTAGGGACCAAGTTCAACAGAAGTTTCCTTATCTCATGGAGGAACTCAACGCAATGGGGATCATTGCTTCATAAGGGGGGAGGAATGATCCAGGTGGATATTGGTGGCCACCCACCAAGTCCTCTTGGACCCCCGCCATTGTTTCTTTCAGCTTTTCAGTTTCCTTAATTGTAGCACAATTTACTATTTTTAGCAGTTTTTCGGGTCTTGAACTTCCGGAAGCCGTTTCAAGGTCCTAAACGACGTTTTTTGGGAAAAATAGGAGCAACATGGGTGTATGGACCGTTGCTGCTCTCCCCAGAGTTGTAGTTCTCAGATAGATCTTTCTAACAAGATATTGTACGCATCAAACGGAGATCGTATGCCAAAGTTATGACCTTGGGAAGTTGATGTACCAATTTACCCAAACGGGGCCCACAGTTTGGCATTTCATCTTCTAGGGTTAGGTTTTTGGATGTTTAGGGTTTTTCCATGTTTCTCAAAAATAAATAGGCTTTCTAGCCTCATTGTAAGACAGTTCAGAGGCATGTAGCCGCCACATCTCTTCTCAGAGATAAGCTACCATCGCCCTAGCTGGTTTATTTCCATTGTTGTTTGTAAGCATATTTCAGTATTTTACATTAATGAAATGAAGTATTATTTCCACTGCATCTCTGTGTTTATGGTTATCTCTGTAATTTGTTGCGTTCATGTTTAAATCCGGATCAATTTTGTTGCTGAAGTTTGTAAACAATACCACCCTTGTTAATTTTATTTAAAAAAAGAGAATAAAGATAAATTCATTTCCTTTCCATTTAATATTGGATAACTGACCACTAAAACTAACCCTTAACATATTGTGGGCTTTCACCCATACAAGCTCTAAGAGCTCAACTAAATAACAAAAAAAAAACAACTCAAATGCATGCCTAAGGAGTGAGTTCTCATCTACTATAATAGCGACTTATAATATTCTATACCATGGGTCTTTTTATTGTTTTATTAAAGTGACTTATAATATTCAAACTTTCGTTTAGTCACTTTTTAATTGATTAATTCTCTCATAGCTCATAATTATTTTTAATTTGTAAGCGAGACTAATGAGATACTCTCCTTTCCTAATGTCCAAAAGAAGTGACATCATACTCCTCCCTTCCTAAAATTGCTTGTCCTCAATCAATTCATACACCTATACTAGGGCCCAAAACAAGCCTAAAGAATCCTTGTTGTACTGAGATGGAATCTAGAATCTGTATGCCATGACCAATTCTGGGATCCCACTTTCAAATAAGGAATCTAACATCCCTAATGTTCGGACACTCCAATTGTGTTGTACCCATAGCTATAAGTAATCTCCCATAAGTTTCCCATTTGATAGGGTACCCACTAATATTCTCCCTCGAGTCTAACTATTGGGGTTCCTTATCATAGAAGATGTCAATTGCCACCATAAAATCTATGGATTCCATGAATTCCCAGAGAGTGCCTCTCCCAATAGTCATCAACAATACTTGAAATAAACCACCATGTTGACACTATGTTACTGTGATTATAACTAATATGCCACTATTCCATATGACTATAACTTCTGAGTTTGCATCTCGGTATATTTTCCATCCCGCCCAAACAACCTGCAAGATTGGATTCCTGCTTCCTTGTACCATCCATCCATCACCTTCTCCTTATGTGGGTTGAGCAATAATGTGAAAGATTATTAATTACTCACATTTCTACTCCCTTGCAATTATGAATTCCATGTGCTACAAGCCTTGCTTATGTATCTTGGAAGAAATTTGTAGTGCGTCTCACCTCCTCCTCTTATTGAGAGCAACTTATGAGCATGGTTTTGTTGTTTCCCTTTCATGTGTTTTAGCTGCTCCTCAATATTAAAAATATTAATAGTTTACCTTGCATTCATGATCCTCCATTTTTCAAGCTCACTATCCTTCTTTAATTTTGTGCCCTTTAGCCTCTTGGGTTTTCCCTTTATTTCTAAGAGTCCTCCTGCAAGCCCCTGCAAATCCACAACTTCTCGCTCTGGAAGTAGATGATAATCCTTCCACTATTAAATCCCTCAAGCGAGCAAGAAACTAAATCTAATACCACTATATTAATCATTTTAATTATTTTAAAAAATTTGTGATAAATCTTCTCTTCATAATTCTTTAGAAGATTTACATAGGTAATTTTGCCGAGAGTGAAAAACCATATTCTAACTAACCGGAGGAATTGCCCCGAAAGTTATGGAAATTCGAGTTATATTTGAAGAAATTCCGGTAAATATTTTTGTAAATCCAAGTTATAGTTGTTAAACTTCAAAATTTTAGGTGTCCTAGATGTTTTTGATAATGTTGAATCTATTTTCACCATCGAAAACACGATTCAAACACCGCCTCTACAAGTTTTTTTTGAAATTCTTTTGCCAGGATTCTAGCCGCTTTTGACCCTACCGGCAATTCCTCTGCCTTGTTAAACGACTCCAAGTGAACACACCATTAATTTCATATTAATTAATATATTTACCCATAATTTCGTTGCACCTCAGTCCAGCCATGGTAGTGTGAACAAGGATTATTAATCGCCTCCTGTGTCTAGAGTTTAGTTTGGCGGACTTGGAATCGAGCAGGATTTCCTTTATATATTTTCAGATAATCTTTCGCATAAGTCAAAATTATGTATTCATATGCTTTTTATTAGAAACCATAGAAGAGCTCACTGTGATTAATTGCACATAACAAATCACATATTTGATATATTATTGATCACAAGAGTAATAATTATATAATATAAATATAAAATAATGAATTTGACACTTTCAGATAATGATTTTAACTCATACATTGGAAACAATGATTTCTGGATGATTCTTTGTGACTCTTAATGACAATTACACATACATAGAAACATTTTTTCCAACACCCTCTCTTAATGTTTATACGGAAACACTGAAAACACATATTACAACAACAATATGAT
>APFE030533775.1:0-14900 GCA_000404065.3 Pinus taeda | reverse complement strand
AAACCCTAACCTTCTTGCAACCCTGCATTTTATAATGATATATATTTTAACCAACCAGGTGGTAGAATAGTTAAGAGGAAAGATTGGGGTTTACTTGTCTCTCTCGGTTTCTTGAATCTACTTTGTGTGTGGTTAATTTTTCTAGTGCACTAGGCTCCCATAACATATTTGTGCTTATGGATCCTTCTCACTGCATATGTTCTTTAGATGTGGATTCCTTCACATTGAGGTGTGTTGTAAGGGATGTGACCTTTAGTGGAGTAGGCATGGATTATGAAAGGTTACAGTTTGAGAATATACTTTTGGTCGTTTAGTAGTATATGAATTTCACAAGACCCTTTATGAGGTTTTTGGTTCTCACTTTGGCTAGGAATCCTTTGGTGTCTCGACTCTCCCCTATGACATTTTTTTGTATTAGATAATATTATTGTTTATAATTTTCATTTCCTTGTTATGGAAATTCAATTTCTAATTGGATGGAATAATCATCTTAGTTTAAGATATTTTTTTAAGATTTTATTTTATACTTGTCTTCCCAATTTATTTTCTTATGGTTATTCAATTTTTGAGTGGATGGAATTATCATCTTAGTTGAAGCTATGTTTTTAAAGGGTTTCCTATAGTTTTCTTCCTAATTGTATTTTCCTTGGATTATGAATCTTTATTAGAAGTGAAACAAACAAGAGTGATAGTGGTATAGTAGCATAATCCATCCCTAGTTATCGATATGAGGACACAAATAGGGTAGTGAGAGGTCCACATTTTGTAATTAGTCAAGAACACTCTGTTTTTGTAATCATTTCCATAATTTGTCGTTATTCCCACTTTTACACACATCCATACATCTCTGCCCCGCACATGACTTCTTCCACACATGCACTACTCGACACAATTTTTTTTTTCACATTTGTTCCTTCTCACACACATTCCTACTCAATGTTATCAATTGTGTGTACACGACCTATTGTCACTACAAAGATTTTTTTGTTAGTTATTAGATCAATTGTTGGTGTCAATCCATGATTACCATATGACCTGGTCAATTTGTTGTACTTGTAAACCCAACTTTTCATGTGGTAGAAGTGTTGTGTGGGCTAGCTGTTTGTGGAAAAAGGTTGTGAAGTGAGGAATGTGTGGGAAGTTGGGATGTGTATGAAAGAAGGAAGTATGTAGAAGTGACGTCCACACTTCTGCACCTTCCACATGTGTAATATATTTCAAAGTCATTTTAGTAGATAGTTATTGATTTGCTAATGTGATTAATATAATGTGATTTCTGCATCTTATCATTATTCAAGAATGATCCATTTCCATAATCATTTCTGTAATATATCAATATTCTTTCTTCCTCACAGTTCTTCCATACATCTTTTCCCTGTAGGAAAACATGTGTTTATATACATTTTGATATTTTTCTTATGTCGGTCTACTCAAAAGTATGTAGAGTGGGCACTTGTTTTTGTATTATACTACAATATATACTTCAACACTTTCAGAGTAAATACTATCAAGCACTTTAATGATGTCCTAATTACATGCCAATTTCGAAAAATGAGAGATTTATTGAATTTATTTGGCAATTTGAAGAAAAGTTTGCACAAAACAAAAGAGTGTGTGGGAGAAGTGTGTAGAGGGGGGGATGTATGTGGAGGTGTGGAAGTGGTAGAATAGTGGTTCTCCCACTCATACTCCTCTTCTACACATCCTTTCAATCTACTATGAAAAATATTGTTGGGATTAATAATTCAAATATCTAACCATTCAATTTTTTCTGTCAAAATGTTTGACCATTCAAATTCTTGTCTCAAATATTGGTGTCAAATAAATTGAAAATTAATGTTCTGCAATTTGTTCCATATGGAAGTATGTGAAAGAAGTGACCAATGGGGAGAATGTGTGTGTAAGTGTGGAATCTAACTTATAATGGTTTTCTCATACATATTTTTCTTCCACATATGAATCAACTATTGTTCCAAGTACAATAATTTTCCTTGACAGATTTTAGTAAATGGCTGTAAAATCAACATGCATTTCTTATGCCATATTGATTCATGACAAGACTAAGGGAAACAAACATGCACACCCACACACACACACACAAATTTATTTCATGTATTTTTTCCTTCTTGCACACTTTCCTATTTAATGATATCAATTGTTTCTACACCACCTGTTGTCATTACAAATATTTCATGGCAGTTATGATATCAACTACTTATGTCATTCGAGGATTAGCATATGACCTAGTTGTTGAAAAACTACGACCCATGTCTTGTTGTCATGAAAACAACTTCTTGATTGGCTTACAAGTAGTAATCCTTAATTATTTTTAGTATTTGTTAATCCACGTCACAAGAGCTTGATTGAGTTTATGTGCATAGGGGGAATGTGCGTAGATATATGGAAGTGGGGGAATAGATGTTCCTCCACGCATTCTACAATATGCTAGGACTAATACTACCATGGAGCCCTTTTCACTTTCTTAATTTTCTTGCAACTAGTAATCATCGAACAATGCTTTAGAGTAAATGATATTCATCATGCGAACGATGTTCTAATTACAAGTCAATTTGTCAAATAAATGTTGAAAATACTTACGTTTATCAGTAGGGAGGCTTATGTTAATTGTGCAATTAATCATTAATTAATTTATTAATATTGGTTAATCTTCATCTCATAAGGTTATTATGTGTAGGGGGTGGATGTATGTGAAGGTGTGGAAGTTATGGAATAAAGTTTTTCCCATACATATCCCTCTTGTATACATTCCAACGTGCTACGATGAATATTGGCTATGGGGTTGTGTGCTGCACAAGAATGTGCCAAGCCAATACTATGTGGAAGCAAATTAGGTAACAAGCTAAAGTCTATATGAAATAAAAAAAATGTACATAGATAAAGCATGTGCTGACCTAAAGAAATAACCATCATTTGACCCCTTTTGCAATTACAAAAGCATATAGGAATTTATTCTTACACCTAGTTGATGCATGCAACAAAAACATAGATATGAAAGTAGTAAATTCGGTTTAAATTGATTTTTGATTACTTAATTACAAAAATCCAAATCATTACAACCAATAACATAACATTATATATAATATAAAATCTCAAAGTATATCCTCAAAAACTTATGCAAAACATTGTCTCAGAACTCGTCACAAAACTGGTGAATAGACTCGGAATTTGAACAAAGAAATTAGTCCTTGTGCTCGAGAATTATTGGACATAACCAAAACATATTCAAATGTCAATCATCATAACCATTATTGAAATAAATTATTTTGATGTAACAAATATCTTTCATTCTCATTATGATCAGTAAAAACACATTAGATATACTATAAAAGCTTAAAGTATCCTCGAAAACTTATGGAAAATTGGTGAACAGACTCAAAATTCAAAAATAGTAACCAAAATTTTTTCTTAGGAAGTATTGAACAACAAGAGACACTATTATAGTGAAAGGAATTATATATAGATTCAAACAAAAATCATCATAGCTATGATTAAAACAAATACTACAGATAGAACAAATATCTGAGGTCCAAAACTTTTGTCGACCATTTATTTTGATTGTGATTAATAACGTAATATTAGATATAATATAAAAGTTAAAATCATATCCTCAAAAACCTATGCTCAAATAACGTTTTTGGCCAATGCTTCATAATTCATATACATACAAGATCTTATGAAAACATTATCTTAGAATTCTTCACAAAATTGGTGAACAGAGTCAGAATTGGAACAAAGTAATCAAAATTGGAACAAAAATTGAATATAGAATTTGCGACCCATGACTTACGTTGATCAATAATTTTTAATGTGTAGGTTTCTTAAATTGGTAATGAGAATGTTCTAATACCTCATCCCAACAACTCATTCACCATGTCTTTCTGGCATCTTCTCTCTTTAACTATCCACCCTGCATTCTGAAAAATAGCAATAGTTATTCTCTAATAATTTGAAATTAGTAATTGTGCAGATGGAAGTCAATATGTAACTAAATGTACATTTAAAAAATAAACTATTTAAATTTTTTTGGTACAAATAATAATGTTTGGTGCCAAAATCACTCATTAAAATCCTAATACTTAATCAAAAAGGTAAAATCATTTGTCCCAATGGGGACTAGGATTGGGCTCTATTGAACTATAATGTGAAAAGATTATCTACAAGGAAAAACAAGAAATTGCATCCAAGAATTAGCTTAGGACATGATAACACAACCAACAAACTAGAATAATTTAACACTAGTGAACAAAAAAATAAATGTTGCAAGATTTAAAAACTCTCATAGTATGTGAAAGCATAAACCATGATTATTTGAGTGTCAAATATTTTTCGGATACATGATTTCTTGAAGAAATTTATCTAGTGTAGTTTAATCAAATATTTCATCATAGGGACAATAATCTCCATTTTGACATGTTCATTGAATATCTCCTTCTCAGTTTCTGTAGCCTCTACTTGCAATTACACAACCAAGACAAATTTATGTTCATTAACACTAACAAAATTAATTAGTCATTTGATAATCTTTAATAATAAAATCAGTTATATTATCAAAATTTATTCCCTCTAACTGTTTTAGCTTCTCCAATTCGTTCATTAGTGTATCTCTCGAAATTAATTTAGAGTCATGTGTGATGTATGGAACATTTAGATATTGAAAAATCTCTACCGCCTTGCAAAAGGAATAACATCTTCTAATATTTAGGCCTTTGCATTTAGAAATGATGTTTTTAGTGTACTCATTCTCTCAAGCCATCCAAATTTGACCTGCTTCATTGGATTAACATTTGGGAGTCCTTTTTTTTTCTCTAGATTAAAGAATAAATCAAGCCTCTAGCTACAAGTGAGACATTGTCAATGAAATGTCTATCTACCTCAATATTACTTTAAACCAAATAGAAAAATGAATTAATTCCATATGCTAAATGTCGCAAATGAGAATATGCTTGCCATGCATGTTCAATAATTTCCAATCTTTCACATACATTAGTGATGATGTATTATTTCACTACATTAAGAAGGTTAACAATTTTATTAAATCTATCAAGTGCACCAAGGATAGAAATTTCCAATGGTGGTGCCCATATTCCAAATGGAGTAATTAACAAACAACCTAAATTTAGAGAATCTTCTAGGTATTTATTCTTTCTTTTAATCTCATGTTCTCCACTTCTTGTTCACTAATAAACTGTGCAAGTATGTCACCAATAGCTTTATGCAATTTTATGAGCACCGTTGCTCCAACTCTAGACACATCAACATCTATTTGTCCTTGATTAATAACCTTTTTATTATGAACCTTTACTTTTTCAATTCTCAATTTCTTACCACCCTTGTCATAGATTGCATTTTGTAATTTGATAGGGTGGTAATTAAAATTAGTGACTTCTTCGACAATTTGCTGCATTATTTTCTTATTTTCTACTAAAAAGAGACTAAATCAATCAGGTGGTATCATGTTGTGAACTTCCACATCCATATCTTGTTAAATGCTTTCTGTTTTCGGGGACTTTTGGATTTGGTTGATTCAGTCATGTGTGCTCTATCTAGAGTGAATCTCTGCAGAGGATCTTCATCATCTCTACCTCCTAATAGCTCACCATGAACTAGTTCTCCATTTGGAGTAGCCATTCTCTTCCTTTGACTGGAGGATGAAATCATACTAACACCAGGTTTGGAATTTGAAGATTGATGTGTAGAATTTGTGCATCTTTTCTTGTATTATTCCTTTTGTGCTAACAATTGATTATTTAATAACTTATTTGGTATACATAACTAGTTCATGATTTTTGGTTATTGCACTCTAAATCTCCTCAATTTTCTAGGTAAGAATAATCAACAAGTTCCCATACCTAACATTACCTACGTGTGTGGTAAAGATGTATTTTGGATCAAAGCCTTAATGAGCCTTAACTTTTCTTCCGTTAAAATAATCCATAGACTTTGCAGTACTATAATGTGAGTTTCATTCTTTAGAGTGACTTGTGCGACAATAAATGGCAAAGTCTCATATTTTTATTTATTTTTTTCCATTTTCCTTCAAATATAACTAGTAGTCACGATATTTCCTACAAAATTTAGTGAGAAAATAGCTATCTATAAAAATAATTGGCAACATCAGTGGCTTGCATTTAAATCCATAAATTCAAATTACTTTTTTATTTTCTCTATCTTCTTTACCCCATGGGAAAACTTGGGTTTGCACAAATATTCAATGGGGACCTTGTCGAGTTATAATGTAATTGATATACTTTACAAAGACATTTTGGATTAGACAAAAGTTTAAAGAATATTTTTTCTTCCATGATATGGGATACCATAACTGAATTGGTTCTTTATTTTGATTGAACTTAGGTTTATAGGGTAATTCATGAAAGACATAATTGAACACAAGGGTTGTTATCAGATAAGCCAACATAACTAATCTATTACTCCTAGATGAATTGACTAACTAAAATTATAATTCATTAGATATGAGATCATCCCTATTGAATAAAAAAATATTTCTTGTATGAGTAATAAAGAAGATAAATAATAGGTTTTGAGACATTCATTGTAGTTTCCTTACACATCATGGGAGCACAAAGCTAACAAAAGTCCATAAACAACTTTCTAAATAAATGAATATATAGAATGCAAAGACTAGAAGGAACGTGGGAAGTTGGGTAAATGAATCCTTAAATAATGTTCATCTTGCTTTCTTGTGAATTCATAAAAACTATTTTCTTCTTAAAATTTTAAGCACATATTCAGTTCTGGTGGCTTGAATATTTGTCTAAATTCCTTGACAGTCAAAGGAATTAGCGTGTTATTTGTTTATATCATAATTGTTCTTTTTCTTGAATCAAAATTGTTTGGACACATGGAGAACATGTAGCATTTTCCAATCCTTTTGTCAAAATTTTATTGCTATTATTCTTTACTACTAACAAGTTCACATACTTCTCATACATAGTTGACCATTGAAAGTTCTCATCGACATGAGAAACTAAGTTAGTTGTATTAGTGCAAATAGATTCTTTCCTTTCTCTGTTAACCATTTGAGCTTTGTACTTAGAAATACTCTCTTAATCAATAACACTCTCAATGATATTTAATTGTATATTTATCGTACAATATATAATCACCAATTGTTGCTATTTGGCATGTGAAATCTATTATACAAGACACTCTCAATAAATAGAAATGTAAGATACCAAGGTTAGAATTTCTAGGAAGTAGTGGAAATAAATATCGAAATTCCAAAACCATCTCATCGATTTACTTCACATTTTGTGTTTGTTTTAATATCGTCAATATACATACCTTAAGTGACAAAAATTTACAAAATAAAATAATTGTGAATTCTTTGTGATCATGATTGTTAGTGTACATGATGTCAATAAAAAATATAAGTTGAAAAGTGTACGAAAACTACAAGGAAATAATTATGTGAAGACTTGGTTAGCTACCTCTACTATGACATGACTTTATGGAGGGGTTGGTAACCACCACTATGTCGATGTTGGCTCGCTCTATTTGATGATTTTTGTTTTTTTCTATGTGTCAATAGCTCTTGTTTATGCAATATTATATAACGGATATTAACCATGTAGTGCATGATGCCCTAATTACATATCGATTCACCGATTTTCTAAAAAATGCTACAACATTTTACATTTGTGGATAGTGGAGCCTTTATTAATAGTAGCATTGAGCCTTGTTTAATTTTTTCATGTTGTTTACAGAGTCCTATGGACCTTATTGATTTGTTTACAACTAATAGTCATTACAAAATGCATTAGAATAAATGTTATTAAGGCCTTGAACGATGTTTTCATTATGCATCAATTAAGTACTAATTACACTATCGCATCTCATGTATTATCTATATATACATTTAAGAGTCATATTTACATTTACAAACAATGTATCTTTTTCTATTCATAAAAGTGAACTTTAATTACTTTTTTAATAGATGTGAATGTGCACCACGAGATATTTATCAATTTTATGTGACATTTCATGTGTGTCAAATAATATAGAAATTGATGCTTTGGGTGCATGGAAAATAAAGAAATATAAAACTATTCTGATAACAATGATTCAGGTTTATGAAGGGAACAAGATGGACTACAAACTACTAAAAAACAAAAACAAAGATATTCGTGGTGGAGGTGTGTTGAAGAAGTGTGTGGAGGGGGTTTGTGTATGAAAGTTCAGAAGTGGGGAACAAATGTTCTCCCACACATACCCCTCTTCTACACATCTTTTATTTCACACACTAAAAACCTATGATCTTTGACCTTTGATAAGAAAAACATATTCTGGACCATTAAAATACAAATGCTAAAAATCATTTGATTTTTTTGTAAACATATTACAATATCAAAAATTAAAACAATATAAAAACTTAAAATGGTAATTAGTTTGGTGTGAAGCGATGTATGTTGAATTACTATTCTGCAATGTAACTACATAACACATTTCTTTGACTTATAATGGATTTTGATGTGTATAACAATATTTAGTGTTTTTGTTGTTACTCATGTCCGCAAGGGTAACTAATGAATGCATTTTGTCTTTTATATAACCCATCTATCACTTCTTCTCTTTTTGGAATAAAAATGCTAAACTTCATGATGATGAAGAATTGAATGTGAGTACATTTGTTATTACCCTTAAATGTGAGAACATAATAGATTCTCCAGTAAAGAAAATAATAGTAAAAATATTATCAAGTTTCATGAATCTATGTATTTGAGTCCAAAAACAATGAGTTTCTTATCCAATGACTTTACTTATACAATTTAACCATGATGAGAATAAAAAAATATAATATATGATTTATGCAGTGACAAATTGTCGCCTCAAATAATTTTCCATGACTTAAGAGTAATATATTAATACTACTCGAAAACCTCATGATTAAATATATTATACATAGATTAAGGATATATGTAACCAATTATTTATAATAGTGCTTGTACATTATACTAATTGGAGGTTTTAATCGTAAACATTTTATTCATTGTGTAGAATGAAGATATGCAAAAGAAGTATATAGAGTGTAAATGTATGAAAAGTTGCAAATGCGTAAAGGAGGGACACACAGAAGGGATATGTGCATCTTTTGTAGAACACTTCTTGTAGTGGATTGCGATCAAACATGGGAAAATAAACATGGCATAGAGATGTATGCAACAACTGCGTGGAGGAAAAAATGCCTATGAATGGTGGTATTTCCAATGCCATTAATATATAAATAATGTGAAAAATGATAGTCTTGATTAGTTGCTAATGTCTATGGGCCTATGTTGCAAGTGCATTCACATGAAAAAAATCTTATTAACACCAACATTGGTTAAAGTAAGGGGTGTGAATAAGAATGTGTAGAGCTAACACATCTATGAGTTAAATACTATGCAGAGGGGAAAATGTGCACTGATGTCGTTTCTTAGAATTGAAATAAATATTTTACACGTATGTCTTTGATTATTGACCCAACCACCTAGAGAGTCTCTTGCACCCTAAAAATTTAGAATATTATTGTATTTGTTTCTCAAGTAAGGGATGTGCACACCAAGACATGTGAAAGGCTAAAGCATTTATGAATTAAATAATTTCATACTAAGATGGGTGTTGAGCTAAACAACATATGTGAGTAATGAATACTGTATCTTAGAAGGAAAAAATCTAAGCTTCACAACTTTGCAAAAAACTAGAACCACTATTGAGATAATTTATTTATAATCGAGTTTGATAAAGGTGTTGTGCATGATGCAAATGTGAAATTCTTTTTTTGCAAAGGGGAGAATGTGTATGAAAGTGAATAACTTGTGCATATGTGGAATGCGTGCTCTACAGGATATAGGTGCATTGAAGGAGTGTGTGAAGACGCGAATGTGTGTGGACATGCAAAAGTGAGTATGTGTAGTGAAGGGAAAGAGTTGTGTCACACAACAATGTGCCAATCCAATTACTCTGTGGAAGCAAGTCATGTGATAAGCTAAATGCTGTGTCAAAACAAACAATATGCAAAGGTAAAGAATGTGTCAACTTAAAGGAATAACCAACGTCTGACCCCATAGTAATTGCAGAAGAATATAGGAATGTAGCCTTACACCCAATTGATGCATGCAACACAAACATAGAACTGAAAGTAGTAAATTTAGTTTAAATTGACATTAATTACTTAATTAAAAAGATATATATCATTCTAACAAATCACAAAACATTAGATATGATATAAAAGCTCGAAGCATATAATAGAACACTTGTGCAAAATATTATCTCAATTTTTTCATAAAATTAGTGAGCTGACTCAAAATTGGAACAAATTAATCAATCTTTATGGTTGAGAATCCTTGAATAGTAAAAAAAATAGTTACAATAAAAAATATTGTATCTAGATTCAGTTGTCAATCATCATAGCTACGATTAAAATAAATACTACAGATGTAACAAGTGACTGAGAACCAAAAATATTTTCGAATGTTCATTTTTATTCTTATCGATAAAATAAAATTACATATAAGATAAAAGGTCAAAGCATATCCTCGAAACTTATGCAAAAAATTATCTCAAAATTCTCCACAAAATTGGTGAACAAACTCAGAATTGGAATATAGTAGTCATTATTTTTGCTTGACAAGTCTCTGTCAAATTTTCATTTTAATTTTGATCAAAACATAATATTAGATATAATAGAAAATATAAAAGCATATGATTGAAAATGTATTAAAAACATTATTTTAGAGGTTTTCACAAAATTAGTGAACAGACTCAGAATTGGAATAATGTAACCAATCTTTTTTCTTGAGAAGTCTTGAATAGTAACCAACATAGTTCTAGTAATAGGAATTGTAGTCATATTCAAATTCCAATCATCATAGCTATGATTAAAATAAATACTATATATGGACCAAACATTTGAGATCCAAAATTGTTGTCAAATGTTTAGTTCCATTGTGATCAATTTAAGAACAATAAATATATATAAAATCTCAAAGGATATGCTCCAAAACTTATGCTCAATTAATGTTTTTGGACACTGCTACAAAGTTTAGGCCTATGCAAGATCTTATGCAACACATCATCTCAGAACTCTTCACAAAATTAGTAAACAACCTCATAATTGGAACACAGTAATCAAAAGTTCATTTTCATTGCGATTAATTATAGAACATTAGATATAATATGAAATATCATAGCATATACTTGAAACTTATGTTCAATTATGTTTTTGGAAAATACCACATAATTCAGACCTATATAAGATCTTATGCAAAACATTACCTAAAAATTATTTATAAAATTGGTAAATAGACTCAGAAATGGAACAAAGTAGTCATAATTGGAACCAAAATTGAATATAGACTTTATAAACCCTGATTTAAGATGATCAATATATTTCCAAAGGTTTCTTATATTGATAATGAGAATATTATGATACCTTGGCTCAATAGCTGATTCACTATAGCATTCTAGCATCTTCACTCTTTGGCTATCCACCCTTGAATTTTGAAACCTAGCAATAATTGTTCTATAATAAATTAAATACACATAATAAATGAAAATTTATCTCTGAAACAAAGATATATGTGGAAAGGAAGGAATTATATAACTAAGCTTACATTTAGATATTAAGCCAGCTGGAAATTATGTGGAGTACTACTGAGGACGGGGTGAATCTATAGTGATAACCTTTATATTAATTTTAAAATATTTGTGTTGAATTATGAAAGAGCGAGACACATAAAAAATGTTAGAATATCTTGATGTAAATTAACATAAACAAAACACATGAAAACCCTAAAAAGCATCACTTAGCACCTTGTAATTAACCTCTAGGCTAAAAAAAGGATCACAAGATTAACCACAAGCCTCTTTTAGGCTAAGGTCTAGCCACCTAGCCTTGGAGAGGGCTCTCTCGCTATGTTATTCTATCAATCAACTAAATGATTGATAGGATCTAGATTTTAGGCTGGTTATGTTAATCAAAGGATGGTTTAAAGTTTGATTGCTGATGGTAAGTGTAGAGGGAATAACTACTTAGAACCAGAGCAAATTGATAAATCCAAATGAATAAGGGATATGGTGCACTTGAAATAGGGGCAAGCAAGGCATACCTATTGGAAATTAGTCAAAACTCGTTGTAGTGGATGAATGTGTAAGATGAGGGAGAAGATGACTAACTAAGCATCAATCCAAGGATGAGTTTAGATTTTTCATAGAGGAAGATGATACACATATGACCATTTCAATTATTTAGAGCAACACATTGCATTTTGAAAATTCCCTTTTCAAAATTGATCATGAAGAAGCTTTACAGTATGAGATCATATATTTAAGCACAAATATGAAATAAAATACATATCGTATAAGAGATAAACACATACCATTAGATATGACACAAGTATCATTATACAAAATGAAACTGCCTTCTTCTATTCATTTGGAGAGAAAATACAAGTTGCAGAAGATGTAGTATAGCCTCTAACACTCCAACCAAAACCCTTTTTGATATATTTTCTTCATTATATATAATTAGGAATTCCTATCACCACTCTCTGTGGTTGAATTCACTTCAAAAACTAGAATGGTATAGATGCAATGCATCTACAAAAAAATAGGAAGTAGTGTATCAAAACTATCACAACTTAGAAACATCATGATTTAAAACTTGAAACAATTTTAGAAACATCATGTTTGGAACTAAAACTAAACTAACTTATCGACACTTATCCAACTGGAAAAATCACTTATATAAGGCCGCAAAATAAAAATTTACAAAAATATCCATGACTGATATACTTGTGTAGTAGTTGCACAACAGAAGATAATAACCATGACTAATATCCTTGCATAATAGAAGTCAAATTTTGAACTTGTACTGAATTTTCCTTCTCCAAAATGATCATGAGCGAAAAAATAACCATATATATTCACTTTTAATTGTCCAACATAATTCAAACCTTCGAAAACTCCAAATTTACATTCAAAATTTCAAAAAATTCAGAATTTTGTCAACGAAATTGTGGCAAAGGGTTCGCAATTGACACCAGTATGTTTAGTCCCCTATAACATTAGTGATGCTCCCCATTAACTATTGTCGTTGATCCCTTATTGTTATTATTGTGCCCCTATTGTCCCCATATATTATTATTGTGCCCCATAGAATCCCTTAATTTGTTATTTTTGGTGCCTTTATATTATATATTGTTGGTCGGCTTGGTTAATATTGTGACCTCTGTAGACTCCTAATATATACGAAAAGAAGTTTTTCAATTTGAATCATCTAAGAAATTGTTCATTTCTGTAAATGGTAAAGGAGGTTTTCACCTCGAAGAGGCTGAATTCTAAGGTGTTTATTCTTTTTTCCTATCTTTTTTGTTGAGCTAGTTTCATAACATTTGGTTCAGAGCTTTGGATTCTAGGGTTTTGCTACTCCAAACAGGTCATCGTGCCATGTTTCTATAACTTTTTTTTTGGCTACGTTTCAGAAAGCTAAAAGAAAAACCTTTGGGCCAAAAATAGTTTTGAACTGCAGGTCCAAATTTTAGAGCCTTGCTCACTATATTTGCGGATATATGATCTGAGGAAGTTGGTGTTTTTGCAAACTCCTGAATGACATTCCAAACATGTGACCTAGGGAAAATCATCATAGCTTTTGTTTTGAGCATCAGATTGAAATCTCGTAAGATGTTTTGGAAAGAGGACGACCTCTAGTTTTCTGTATATTATTTTTAGGTACTAAGGTCAAAATAGTGACACGTGGCACATTGTACAAGTTCACTCTATTGAACTAGTCTATAATCAGGTAACCATGGGAGATTTGGCATAACTCTTCCTTGGAGAATCCAATTTTGATCAGACTAGTAGCATTGGAAAGAGGATACATAGTGCTACTACAGGTCATAATTTCAAAACTAGGAGATCCAAATTTAAAGAGGTACATCATATTTAGTATCGAGCTCCTACAAGTGAAAAAAGGTTTGTATTTTTAAAATTTTCGCATAAGCTTGGTTTGAAAAATTAGTTTGAAGGAATTCAAAGGGCATAGTGAAGCATTATTATCAGTAATTGATGCCCCAAAGAAAGAAAATGGAAACACCTAGTAAGCAACCTGAAACCTCTAGCATGACTCATGAAGAAGAGGAGGAAATGCAACATGATATATCAATATTATGAAACCAAGTGCAACAAATTTCACTTGCACAAAAGGTAACATAAAATAAAATGGATGGTTTAAATAAAGACGTAGAAACTAAGATGGATGGTTTAAAGAAAGGAATAGAAGCTAAGATGAATGACTTAGAAGCTAATATGGACAGCGTGGAAACTAAGATAGACAACATGGAAGCTAAGATGGATGGAATGGACACTAAGATGAATGGCATGGATGATAAAATGGAAGAATTAAAGATAAATTTGAATAAGTTGCTACAAGAGATGATCACTAATGGTGAAAGAGTAGTAAAGGGAACTCATGATGAGAACAAAATAAATGTTAATCATGATTTCATAGACTCTAATGTTGGATTGAAGACCCACCATGTTCCAAAAATTGATATGAGGAAGTTTGATGGCAAGGATCCCGGAACATGGATAGTACAAGTGGAACAATTTTTTGATCTCCATAATGTGCAAAACACACTAAAGGTATGTATTGCAACTTTATGTTTGGATCCAAATCAGTTTGTATGGTATCAATGGCTTTACTCTCGTAAACAAATTGTCACTTGGGCAATTTTTACAGAAGAAATGATAGCACATGGCAATTTTTATAGAAGAAATGATAGCACATTATGAGGATACAAAAAGCAACACTTTTTTTAGGCAATTGATAAATCTCAAACAAAAGGGTTCAATGATGGAGCACATTGAGGACTTCCAAAAAT
>APFE030533772.1:0-43731 GCA_000404065.3 Pinus taeda | reverse complement strand
ATCCCTTATGATATGATATTAAGCGGTATTCCTTAGCGATCCTCCGCCATTGATCTGCTCACAATCTGATGGTCAACAGTGAACACTTAACCCAATCCGTCAGTTAATCCTTTGTCGTCGATCAACCCGTGCTAGATCCAACGGCCTGCATGATTTTCAGGTGAGCAATTCGCAAGGGAAATAACCACCCGAAAAAGTGGTTTTCTCTCTCCACCCTCATGCTGCGTGTCACTCAGTTAATGGAATCGAGCGCTTTCCTCTAAATACCACCTAGCGTCCGCCCGAAAACCACTGCCACTGTTACAAATCTGCCTTTCGGAATATAACCACGTGCATTCACTTTGACTTTAACATAATATTATATACTTTAACCCGATATATGTGGTTATATACTTTAACCCGATATATAATCCTCCGCTCTTTTCTCGTCTGATATGACTCCGCGATGGCTTCCGATGCACTGCTCCAATAGCTCTTCTCTGATATTCCTCCGCTCTTTTGGCTCCTCTGTTAACTTCTTTGGCATATATTACATGCAATACTCCCGATATGGCTCCTCATTCTCCCACTCTTACACTTACTTGGCTTTCCTGTTGCTTCTGATACCGCTCAAATGGCTTGACTGTCTTGGCTTTCCTCTAGTTTCTCCTCATGGCTTCTAGCTCCTGTTTCTTCACAGATTTGCTCTACTTCTCCTTGGCCTCACATTATTCTTTACTCATCCAAAATATTGTCATATTGACATCAATGACAATCTAGGTCAACAATCTCCCCCTTTGTTATTGATGGCAATATTCTTCTTCTCTCCCCCTTTGACATCAATGGAAAAGGAGTGCTCAGGGACTCCCCCTATCGAACTGCTCCCCCTATCCTGCAACATCTTTATGAATCAACTTAAATGATGCTAAAGAGATAACTCCCATCTTTCGACGAAGATGTTCAAATGCTTCTCGAGGAAGATGTTTTGTGAAAATATCAGTTATCTGCTCCTTAGTATTGATATATTCCAAGATGATGTTTTGTTCAACTACTTGTTCACGAAGGAAATGATACTTGATTGGTATATGTTTGGTCTTTGATTGCATCACTGGATATTTGCTGAGGCTAATCGCACTTGTGTTATCACAATATATGGTAACTGGTTGATTCGTACCAATGTTGACATCTTTTAGAGCTTCCTTCATCCATAGTATTTGAGTACAACAATCTACGGCAGCTCTATACTCAGCTTCAGCTGTAGATAGTGATATGGATGTCTGTTTTTTGCTGAGCCAAGATACTAAACAGTCTCCCAGGAAGAATGCAACTCCACTAGTATTTTTCCGATCATTGACACTTCTGGCCCAATCAGCTTCAATGTATGCAGTCAAAGTTAGAGTTGAGCTCTTAAGGTACTACAGACCGAAATCATGAATTCCTTTCAGGTATCTGAGAATTCTTTTTACAGCCAACAAATGAGATTGTTTAGGAGCTGATTGAAATCTTCCCACCATTCCTACTGCTCGCATAATGTCGAGTCTCGTAGCAATTAAGTACAAAAGAGCTCCAATTATTGACCTATAATGAGTTGCATCTACCGAAGGGGGGTCATCATTTTTGCTCAATTTGCAACTTGTGGTCATAGGTGTGCTCATGGGTACACAGTCTTCCAGTCCATATCTTTTAAGCATGTCTTTAAAATATTTAGCTTGAGATATCAACATGCCTGTCGTGATTTGAGATACTTGTAATCCAAGGAAGTGAGATAACTCTCCTATCATTGACAACTCAAACTCTTTTGACATATTTTGATAAAACTCATGGCTCATCTCATCATTATTACTAGCAAAAATCAGATCATCAACATAAACAAGTGTGACTAGTAACTTATCCTCATTTGTCTTTCTGTAGAGATTACTTCCTGCCACCCCCTTCTTGAAGCCTTGTTGTTGTAGATAGTGATCCAATCTTACGTACCAAGCTCTAGGAGCTTGTTTCAAGCCATATAATGCCTTTTTCAACTTACAGACAAAGTCTTTTCCTTCTGTTAGATTAAACCCTTCTAGTTGCTCCATGTAGACTTCTTCCTTGAGTTCCCCATTCAAAAACGTTGATTTTACGTCCATTTGATAGATTTTGAATCCTTCTGAGCAAGCAAATGCCAAGAACATCGTGATAGCTTCCATATGAGCTACTGGTGCAAATGTTTCTTCAAAGTCAATTCCTTCAATTTGTGAATAGCCTTTACAAACAAGCCTTGCCTTGTTTCTGATGATTTGTCCATCTTCATTCATTTTATTTTTGAATACCGAGTTGGTTCCTATTATGTTTTTGTCCTTTGGACGAGGTACCAGCTGCCATGTCTCATTCTTCTCAATTTGAGACATTTCTTCTTCCATGACTTTTACCCAATGAGGATCCTTACTTGCTTGAGTAAATGTTTATGGTTCTATCATGGATAGAAGAGCAACATCATTTTTTCTTGGTGTACTTGTCATTCTTCTTCGCGTTCGCATCCCTTCATCTACATTGCCAATAATCTGTTCTTTTAGGTGATATTTTTGGAGAAACTTCATCTTTGAAGGGGTTTGAGATGGTTCTTTTTCCTTGGGTTTTTCTTGATCTATTTCTTCTTTTTCAGGTTCTTCTTCTTCAATGAGAGGATCAACTTCATGTTCTTCAATTTCTTTTTCTGGAAGGTCTTCATCAATCTTTACATCAATGCTTTCCACTATTTTCCGTAGTCGATTATTGTAGCACTTGTAGGCTTTGCTCCATGTAGAATATCCAAGGAAGATTCCTTCATCAACCCGAGAATCAAACTTTCCTGGTGAGCCATCATTGATTTTTATGAAGCACTTGCTTCCAAAAATCTTGAAGTATTTTACTGAAGCAGGTCTTCCTTTCCATAATTCATAAGGAGTCTTTTCATTATTTGGTCTTAATTTAGTTCAGTTCAAGGTATAGACAGCTGTCCCGATTGCTTCTCTCCAGAATTTTGGTTGCAAGTCAGCTGCTATTAACATTGTTCTTGTCATTTCTTGAACTGTTCGATTTCTTCTTTCAACTACCCCATTTTGCTTGGGTGTTTAGGCAGCAAACAATTCTCTTTTAATTCCATGTATTTTACAGAATTCATTAAATTCTTTTGATGTGAATTCTTCTCCTCTATCTGTTCTGAGGCACTTAATCTTTGAGTCCTTTTCATTTTCTACAAGAGCTTTAAGATTCTTAAAACACTCAAATGCTTCAGATTTATATTTTATAAAATATACCCACATTATTCTAGTATAGTCATCAACAAATAAAGCAAAGTACCTTTCTCCTTGGAGTGTCGGAGTTCTAGTTGGTCCACATAAATCCACATAGATGATCTCCAAAGGCTTTGATGTAGAAAACTCCTTGGTCTTGTGGTTGGTTCTAGTTTGCTTTCCATGTTGACATGGACCACATATTCCTTGATTTGGTTTGAATAACTTTGGGATGTCTCGTACTGCTTTAATCTTGCTGATATTGATCAAGTTATCGAAGCTTGTATGTCCAAGTCGTTTGTGCCACAACCAACCTTCATCTGTTTGACTTAAGTAGCATTTATCTTCTTGAACCTTTTTCAGAATGTAGATGTTGTCTGGTGTTCTAACCTCTTTCGCCATAAGTTCCCATGAGGAAGAGTTCCTTATTTCACAGTCTTTGGTGCTAAAGGGAACATTATGTCCTTGATCACAGATTTGGCTAATACTCAAGAGGTTGTATTTGAGCCCGTTTACTAGCAAAGCATTTTAAGCTTTTCCTTTTCCATTAATAAGAGTAACAGTTCCTTTTCCAGTAATTTTGGCAGATCCACTTCCAAAGGATACATTTCCTTCCTTTTTGTTCAATGAGACAAACTTCCTTTTGTCCCCCTTCATGTGTCAGGAGCACCCACTATCCGCAAACCAATGATTTTCATTATTTTGAGCACATAGAGCTAGGCCACATTTATCTGTGTTGGGATTCTCACTTCTTGTTTTTCCTCTTTTGAGTGGGCAATTTTGTTCATTGTGTCCATTATTATTATATAATGAGCAAATCAAATCAAATTTGGCCAAGGGATCAAAAGAATTGTAGGTATTGATTTGTCCTTGCCCTTTGGGGCCATATGGTTTGTTTATTTGATCCTTCAGTTTTGGTGTTTCATTCTTACGAGCCATGCAATGTCTAGCTTGATGACCAAAATTTTTACAATAGAAACAATGCCCAAAAAAGATAGTTTTGTACCTGTTGTAATAGCCATGATTTGAATCAATATTCTTCCTTGGAATTACTCCCGCTTCATTCTTAGGATTTGAGATGGGCCTTTGATGAAATAATGTTTTGTATCTATTGTAACATCCATGATTCGAATCAACACCTAGGACATGAAGGGTGTTTATTTGATTCCTTGCTCTTGTGGGACGCCCTATATAGGTGAAACAGGGCGCTCCATCCAGCAAAGAATCTGCGAGCATGCAGCTGACCTGAGGCATGGGAGAACTAAGTCTTCAACCTTAGCAGAGCATGTAGACAAGACCAGGCATCATGGCTGTATAGAGGAGGCCAAGGTAATTGCCAAGGTGGCTCAGTTCCATCATCGCAAGCTAAGGGAAGCTATAGAAATTGAAAAAAGGCCTATCAACCTCAAGAGAGATGATGGCTGGAAGGTAAGTAGGTGTTGGATCCCCGTCCTGTCGTCTTAGTGTTTCTTCCCCTCCCCCCCCCGCCCGTTGTTCTTCTATTGTGCTTGCATCGTCCCCCCCGATGCCTTTTGATTCTTCCTCTTTCGCCTTGATCTAGGGTTTCCTTGAAATTTTCTCCTATCCTTCGCCTCTTGCGTCTCTTTGTCGCTCTTCCAGGAGGTTCTCTTTCTGTTCGCATAATACAATCTCCTCTATTACAGGTATTTATTTATAGTTATATATAGCGGATGATTATTTATCCTCCTCGTTTCTTTAATATTATCATTCTTCTCAACCGTACATATACATATTTGTCATATATATATACATAGATAGAAATATATATAATTTCAGTTATTATTCTAATTTCATTTCATGTAGTTAGATGATTAGTACATTGGTAGGGGGCCTTCACCTTCTTGATGCATCCTTGGGGTTATTATGCTTTCCTAGTGAGTTATTTATCCTTGGTTCTAATTTGATTTATTGTATTGCATTTATACTTTTCATAGTTTATTTTATTGCAAATCATCTCTCTATATTAACGATAAAAAGTATGATATATCTTAATTAGTATTCTATATTAATAATATATTATTAAATATATATATATATATATATATATATATATAATATATATATATAATACATATTACCTCATTAAATAAATTAAATTACTTAATAAACAATCCTATTAATTTTGAGATTTTTCTCGATAATTAGGACCATTAATAAATACAAATTAACTTTACTTTTTAAAATAACCCTCACGATTATTAATTCTCTTAACAAACTAATTTATATATTTAGTAAATAAATTAATAAATTAATAATTTAAGGGCTTTAAACTTACCATTAAAATATATATTTATTTATAACCTAATAACATTAGTACTCATTGTACCTAATTTTAGGTATTTATAGAAATAGAATATCATATTATTAATCTTAAGATTATTATAATAAAAGAATAATATTAAATTTATTAATATAACTTTAACCTGACCATAATTATACCTAATTTTACTTATTTATAGAAGTAGGGTAATATATTATTAATCTAAAGATTATTAAATAAAAATAATATCAAATTTATTATTATAATTTTGACCTCGCCTTATAGTCCAAAGTAGCCGTTAATTAGCCGTTATGTAGTCGTTGAAGTCTCTGCTCAGTCTATTTAACTTGCTAGGCCAGATCTGTTTCTTCACTTGTCCTGATGATGAACCACACTAGTTGGTTCGAAACGCATCGACAATGGTCTTTTTAATGTGATTTACGCCGAAGCTCTTCTTAGAAATGATTTTATTCTGTAATTTCACATTTTCTTCAATGGCACTTATTAACAATTTATCTACATTTCCATCTAGCCCTGAGTCATCATCATTTGTGAAAGCCATGAATAATACTTCCTGGCTTCCAACATGATCATTTTCTTCGTCTGATTCTTCATTAACTCCTTTGCGGTGAGGGAACTGGTTAGTTGATTTCTTTTTTATGACTACAAATTCATCTTCATCAGACTCATCTTGCTTAGAGAGAAAATTCTTCTTATTGAACCCTTTCTTTTTGTATACCATCCTTTTAGAATTTTCTTCATCATCACTATCATGCTTATGAGGACATTTTGCAACATAATGACCTATTTTTCCACATTTGAAACAAATAAGAGGGTATTTACCTTTTAGCTTAGATCCTTTCTTTAGTCTTCGTACAAATTGCACTAATTCGGATTCAACATCGGAGTCATCACTACTAACATTCCTTTCTTTTCCCTTTTTTGATTTTGAGGCCTTGAATGCTACATCTTTGCAACTTGGGCAACCTTTTCTCATCTCATAGGCAATGAGGATTCCATGGAGTTCATCCATCTTGAGAGTATCTAAATCCTTCACTTCTTCTATGGCACTTACTTTGGAGTCAAACCTATCTGGGAGAGATCTTAAGACCTTTTGAACAATGGTGCTTTCTTCAATGTTTTCATCCAATCATTTAAGGGAGTTGACCACTTCAACCACTCGGAGAAAGTATGATGCAATATCTTCTTCATCATCCATTTTCAGACTTTCAAATTGCCTTCTATTTTTGAAGCTTTGCCTTCTTGACTTTGGAGTCCCCGTCGTATAAGCTAATTAGCTTATCCCATACTCCTTTGGCAGAGTTAAATTCATGACTTTTGTAAATTCAGAATCAGTGATTCCATTAGTGATGGAGTTTAAGGCTTTTGCATTTGCAATGTAAATTTTCCTCTCGTCTTGATCTATTGGAAGAGTGGAAGGAGCTATGTACTCATTTAAGACCAAATGCCAAACCTCAAGTCCAAGGGACATTAAGTAATAGGACATTCTCTTTTTCCAGAAACCAAAATTTGTGCCATCAAATAGAGGAGGTCTTCCTGACACTTCTTGATTTCTCGTCATGACTAAGAATCCTTCTTCAAGCTGTTACGCTAATATGAAAAACCTGCTCTAATACCAATTGTTGGAAATACTGAGAGGGGGGTGAATCAGTATTTCTTTTCAATTACTATTTATATCAGTTAAAAACATCTATATTTGGAACACAGAAGTAGATAACAGGAATAGATGCTTTTATTAATGTGATATTTGCAACAAATCAAGTACAATGTATAAATAAATAAATATATATATATATATATGGTTTCAATCAGTTTCCAAGCACTAACTTGGACTCTTTGTGAGGCTCCAACCTCCAGAGCACCAACTCTGTCTTGTCAAGGCACCAATCTTGAATTTAGGAGCACCAACTCCCAGGACACCAATCCTTTCAGTTCTGAGGCACCAACCTCAAGGGCTCCAAGCCTCTATTGTAAACTGTCTGGATCTATTTGGTTGTAATTCTCTACTCCCAACCCTACTGGGCCTATGACTTACTTTTTTCCTCCTGTTCCTTCCGTTTCTACCAGAGCTTCGACTTCCTTTATTTTCTTACAATTTGCCAGTAATCCTAAACTTTCCTTGTTCTCTGTTTTATATTCCTGATACCCCTGACCTTTGGCTTCCTTTCTCCGATGGCTCTTTGGCTTCCTCGACGCTCGCTTGGTCTTTTAGCTTCCTCTGTGCTCGCTCTTCGGCTTCCTCTGTCTTTTTAAATCCATCAATACACACAGGGCACGTTAATGTGGAAGAGAGGCCGAATTACAATAGTGTTGCATATTAAAAATATCAAAGAGGCCCTTTTTAATATCCATAGAATATACATTAATTGTTCACGGAAACCATATAAGAGAAACTATAGCCATATAGAGGTCCCACATGCCACGTAATCCTTTTATCGGAATCGCCGCTTTAATATGACAAGGCCTTAAGCCTTTAAAAACCATGTGACCATACAATATATCGGAATACAAGGATGCATAGGAAATACACGGAAAATACACCCTCCAAACACATAAGGTCGGACTTCAAATGCATTACGCCCGCATCTATAACTTCATCGGGTCCGCTCCTTCACAAATTTATCGCAATCAGCAGATTTGCACATAACACAACCAATTTCCTGATACTCGGACGCGATACTATTTTAAACTGTTTTAATAACTCCTTGGGTCCATATATATTATATATATTATATATATATAGATAGATAGATAGATAGATAGATAGATAGATCGCAATCGACGCTTTCAATGTGGCATCCCGTTAAAACTTATGATATGCTTCCAAGACCAAGTCCGACCTCTCTGGATGATGTGCTTCCTTTGTTCAAGTCAAACCCAATCAAATCTCTTCCAGTAGCACAACTTCAACCCCCAGATTTAGAATTTTGGCCTCTACTACAAGTCCAAAATTTTCGCCCCCCTGCAGCTGCTACTGCATCCACACATGTGAGATAAATTTAGCCTTCCAAGGCCTCCCAACAACTTCACTTGCCTTACTTCCTTGTGTAGGGCTAGCAGGTGACCTATAAGGCCCTTCTTCCAGCAACTTTGATCCTCTTCCAATAGATAGAGAATTTCGACCTTGAAGCAACAAACCCTAGCCTTCCTTCCTCGCACATGTGAGAGAATTAGCCCACAAACTTCTTTTCTTCGTCCTCCTTCTTCGCTAGCCTTCTTGTGCTTCTCCTTCGCTTGTATGAGTGAGAAGTGAATGTGTCCCAAGGAGGTTGAGTTCCCTCCTTTATATAGGCTTCTTAAGGTGGACGTGGCTCCTCAAAATAGGTCGAATTGGTCTTGAAGGGTATTTTGACACTTTTAAATACAAAACTAATTCTTTTTACAAGTTAAAAGGTGCCCGAAGGGATCTTCAACTTATGAAAATGACTCTTTTGACTTCTTGACCTAGGACAAATCCTAGAAGAACTCAATGGATGCTTGACTTCTAAAATAAAAGACCTTGAGCATGAAACCCATGCTCCAAAAATAACAATAATAACTTTTTCTTTCATTTTACAAAATATAAGAATCAAAAGTACATTTCATATTTATAAAGACCGAACCTAGTTACACATTTTTTCAACACTCCCTCTTAACTAGGGAGGTATTCGTTAATGGTACATGGACATTCTCAATCTGAAGAGATCTCATAAGAAGAGTCAAATTGGTAACCCATTTGTTTAGCATGATACCAAACAGCATTGTCACATAGCAAGGCCTTGACTAACAACTCTATCTCTCCACAAGATCAAACCACAATGCTGGCGAGACCAATGATTTATAAACAACATCATCATTGTCTCTCAAGGCACATACTCCATTCGGGTGTTCACAGAGTATGTCCTTCCAGGACTATTCTTATCTTGGATAACCAGTGCTCAAAGAATATTTGTCCTCGACTACTCTTATCTTGGATGTCCTACCTCATCCTCAAAGAGTATCGAATGTCAGACACTTAACCAATCCTCCATTCTTTCTTCCCAAGTGAAGACAAGAATGATGTGCCTATCTCCCCCTCTCAACTAGGTAGGATATATCAACCAGACTAAGCTCGTCTCTCAAATACACAAGCTTCTTATTAGGAAGAGATTTTGTCAATATATTAGCTACTTGTTCATCAATGTAGATGTATTGTAGCTGCAATACACCATCTTGTATTAGCTTCTGAATGTAGTGATACTTGTTGATTATATGCTTTGTCTTTCCATGAAACATTGGGTCTTCAGACAACCTTATACAGATGGTGTTATAACAATGTATCGTTGTAGGGTTCATTGGTCCTTCAAACAAGTCAAACAACAGCTTCCTCAACCAAACAGCTTCTCTGCTTACTTCAGAGGTTGCAATGTATTCCGCCTCAGCACTACTCAAAGCAACCGATTCTTGCTTTCGGCTCATCCATGAGACCATGGAGGATTCCAAACTAAAACATCCTCCTGTAGTGTTTCTTCCATCCCGCTCACTGCTTTCCTAGTCAGAATTTGTATATCCAATCAAGTGGACATCATTCAACCTCTCATATTTCAAGCGATAGTGGATTATTCCTTGTAGGTATCTCAGAATGTGCTTGGCTATTATGTAATGATCATGTTTTGGCTCAACATGGAACCGACTGAGAACATTTACTGCAAAACATATCTCTGATCGAGTATTCACCAAGTTCATTAGTGAGCCATTCAATTGTCTATACCTAGTCAGATCCACTGGCCTCAATTCTGAACTCCTTAGTCTCTTCAAGTTTGTGATCATGGGGATTTTCATAGGTTTGCAATCCATCATCTCAAACCTCTTTAGCATCTTGACCACATACTTTCCTTGACCTAGATAAATCTCATCAGGTCCCTACCAGACTTCCAATCCCAAATAATAGTGCATCATCCCAAGGTCCTTCATATCCAATTATGCTGCTAGTGTCTTCTTGCATTCTTAGATTCGACCTTCTACACCTGCCAAGAGAAGATCATCCACATATAGAAGAATGATTACGGGCTCATTCTTCACAACCTTGAATAGAGATTTGGATTAGCATAACTTTTTGTGAAGCCCAATCTTTGTAGGTATGCATCTATCCTTGCATACCATGCCCTTGGTGCTTGGTTAAGGTCATATAGTGCCTTCTTCAACCTACATACATAAGCCTCTCTATATTTAACTTTTTTTCCCAAGGGTTTCTCTATATAGACTTCTTCATCAATTGTGCCATTCAGGAATGCAGTCTTGACATCCATTTGATGAATGTTCCATCCCAGCAATGCTACTAAAGAGACCAATGAGCATATAGTTGTACCCCTTGTTGTTGGAGCAAATGTCTCTTCATAATCGATGCCTTCTTGTTGAGAGAAGCCCCTAGCCACAAATCTTGCCTTATACTTGTCAATACTTCCATCTTGCACATGTTTAATCTTGTAAAGCCATTTGGAAGTCACCACAGATTTGTCTTCAGGCCTAGGTACGATCTCCCAAACCCCATTCTTCATTATCGATTGATATTCTTCATTCATGACATCCTTCCATTCTTGGTGATTGACAGCTTCTCCAAAGGTGGATGGCTCTGCTTCTATTACTTTTGTCATATATGTTGCATACCCAAAATATCTTTTGGGATTCTTGCTTTCTTTGAATGTGCCTTTAGCTGCTCCATGTCCCTCTGCCTCCAATAGAGTAGATTTCAACCAGTTAAGTCTCTTTCTAGTTTTGGGAATGACCATAGGCTGCAAACATTCACTGGGACCTTCATCTTCATGATTTGATTCTTCTTCCTCCCTAGTACCTTCCTCTTCAAATATAGGAAGTTCTTCATCATCGGAGTCCATAGGGAGATCCTTTTATATCTTGAATAAAATACTTTCATCAAATATAACATCTTGACTAACTTCTATTCGGTGTCATTCTTTTATGCAGATCCTACAGGCCTTAGAAAAGTTATTGTAGCCAAGAAATGTTCCCTTCATGCCTGAAGGATCCAACTTCTTTATGTTGTCCTTCGGTATATGAGTATAGACAAGACAACCAAAAATTCCAAGAACAAATTCGACCTCTCCAGATGATGTGCTTCCTTTGTCCAAGTCAAACCCAGTCAAATCTCTTCTAGTAGCACAACTTCAACCCCCAGCATTAGAATTTGGCCTCTACTGCAAGTCTGAAATTTTCAGCCCCCTGCAACTGCTACTGCATTCACAAGTGTGAGCAAAATTTAGCCTTCCAAGGCCTCCCTACAACTTCGCTTGCCTTGCTTCCTTGTATAGGGCTCGTAGGTGACCTATTAGGCCCTTCTTCCAAAAACTTTCATCCTCTTCTAGCAGATAGAGAATTTTGACCTTGAAGCAACAAACCCTAGCCTTCCTTCTTCGCACGTGTGAGAGAGAATTAGCCCAGAAACTTCTTTTCGTTGCCCTCCTCCTTCGCTAGCCTTCTTATGCTTCTCCTTCAATTGTATGAGTAAGAAGTGAATGTGTCCCAAGGAGGTCAAGTTCCCTCCTTTATATAGGCTTCTTAAGGTGGACATGACTCCTCAAAATAGGTCGACTTCTTCGCTGCTACGCCGACTTGGTCTTGAAGGGTATTTTGACACTTTTAAATACAAAAATAATTCTTTTGACAAGTTACAATGTGCCCAAAGGGGTCTTCAACCTATGACAATGACTCATTTGACTTCTTGACCAAGGACAAACCCTAGAAGCACTCAATGGGTGCTTGACATCTAAAATAAAAGACTTTGAACATGAAACCCATGTTCCAAAAATAATAATAATAATTTTTTCTTTCCTTTTACAAAATACAAGAATCAAAAGTACATTTCATATTTATGAAGACCGAAGCTAGTTACACATTTTTTCAACAATTGGAAAGGGCCAGGGTAATGATTTCCTCCCTCTCTTATCTCCCTTTTGTGTCATCTACCTTCAAGATAAAACATTTTGCACTTTCATCAATTGATTAGGCTCATTTGTAAAGAATCTTTGCTAGAGGCCACCTTTGGAGTTTTCCTTGAATAGCAATCAATTATAGACACTCTCCACCATTTCACTTGTAGATAAATCAACCAAGGTAGGGGTTAAGTTGTTAATATGGTAGCTCCAGAACAAAATCCCTCCTTTGGACAATCTTCCTCATCAAGGAAGACCCCTCCTAGTCCTTCGAACAATTTAATTTGGTTAAGGAAAATTATTTTATTATATGGAAACCCATATGTGCACAGAAGGACAGGTCAGCCCAAAAAGGAAATTGGACACCCTTGGATGGCCATAAATACAAGTGACCCTCACTTGGAGATCATTAATCATTCTTCTTTCTTTGGTTTGGATTGCACAAGTCTGAAGTTGGTTCGTGGAAAATTGGGTCAAACAAATCCAAAATTGCAGGGTCTGACCTCACATGTGTGGATTAAGGTTTTTGGTTCACAATTGTGGGGTTGCCACAGGAAATTTTTGGTTGCAGTCGGACGCACGCAAGCCTCTGCGTGCCGCTGGAATGTTTCAAACACATGCATATCTCTCTCTCTTTGTGTGGCTGGAACCAAGAGTTTCATTTTGACAGGTGACCGCAATTGCGTGCGGGTTGGGACAATTTAACTCTGATCAATATTGACGCTAGGATCATATTTATGGATATTGTTCAGTTGATTTTGTTTTTGTGGTTGAAGATCTGGCTCATTGTACTCTCTCTTTGTTGAACATTTTATGACAAGCTAATAAGAAGAAGAATTTGAAAGGTTTTTCGCCCTTGTGGGGTTTTGCCTTGGTCTCCGACCAATCCTGGTGTCTCTATGTGTGAATACTTTTCTTCTATTGTTCCTTTATGTTTCACTGCATTATTGATAATATTGTTCTTTCTACATAAATGCATATGTTGCTAATAATGTTATGATGTTGTGGGGTGAATTCTATATGTAAATGATAAAATGCAATTATTTAAAGCAAAGAACAATATAGCCCTAAGAAAAATTAACATAAGTTATGCACATCAACTGATTGATTGATATCCTCTAAATAGAACCAAGTTAAGGTGGTTATATGGCAGACCAATTGGCTGCTTATAGCCCTTTATTTGTTATAAAATGCCCTCTAAAGTTGCTAAATGGCTCCACTACCCAAACAAGGCACTACTCTCCCCGTTGTCCACCATTCGTTAACACATACGAATTCATTTTGATTTTCATTTGTTGTGCATATTGTTAACATTTCTCACACTCCCATTACATACTACATTTACATTAAGCTTAGTAACCCATAGGAAAGCCCCTTTGTTACAATTCCATTTACCCTAGCATAAAGTGTAGAGGAGTGTAGATGAGATGATAGTGGCCACCAGCCTAGTTCCACAAGTCATGACCTAGGTTCAAGGACTTTACATTTTTGGGTGATAGATTGTTGGTAACACCACCAATATTACTTTGGTCCTATTGCACAATGAACACCTCGTTGGGTTCAATGCACCATTAACCCCTAATGTTTTGCCAGAAGGAAAGGAAAACCACTTGCATTTAATTTTATCTTAAGTCCAAGTACTAGTTACCAAACAATGAAAACTGAGGGTATAGCAACTGGAGTTTTAGATTTCAACATCATTGAGCACTACGTTGGACCCCTCTATGTATGTGAATTTGAAGCTATGTACATATGGATTTTCTATATGTTATGGTGAAATGGTTCGATTAACTCTTTGCAATGGTTATATACGGTTTACTGGATCAAATTATATCCTAACAAATGCAACTTAACATATTTTCCCAGGCTGATTAAAATGCTTGCCACTCAAGCACCAAGTTGGGAGTCAGTAAATCCCCCCTGCCTCCTCACTAAAACCATAAATCTGAATTTTCGAGTTCTCTAATTCTTTCATAACCTACCAAGTTAATGGAGACAAATATAGAAGTAAGCAATAAGGAATATGGAAATGGAAAAGACCTCCCTTATCAAAATATATCTTCCATTATCTCAAAGACTCAGTGCCATAATAAATGATGAGGTCATCTATAACAATGCTAGAATCAACTGTCTAAGCAGGGGAGGTGATTTTTCTACTCAAGTCATGTGCATTACAGTGCCCACTCATATTCACTTGATACCTGATCCACAAAAACACTGTTGAGTTTCATGTCCATATCTAAACCCCTATTGTTCAAAAGGATTCTGGCATCTTGTATTTCTTCAATGAACTTCCTAACTATTATATTAAATAAATCAGGGGTTCAAGGTTCTTGGCCTAAAACAAATGAAATTCATTAACACCCCTACATCCTTCGCTTATGTGCAAGGTACTGCATTTGGCCCCCACTTTACAATTTATGATGGTTTCAAAATGTACATATCCCATCCATTCAGCATACATGCGCAAGTGTGCACAGTACAGTGCACACATGCCTGCACACACATATATATACAGAGATACTGGTTATTATTTTCATTCTTGCATGGACAAATGCTACTACAAACATATTTGACATAGAAGTCATATACACTGTCAACATAAAACTTTGAAGTTGTGAAAACGCAGAGCCTACATGAGCATTAACTTTTCACCTTTCTCATGAAATGAAACAAACAGCCATGTCAACAGATATCAAGAAGATAAAAATTAATTCTCACCTGACCACCAAAATTGAAGATAACTAACTTGGTATCATCACTAACCCCAAGTTCTTTACGCACCTGAAAAGGACAGCATACACTTTTAACTATTCTTTCTAACTTGGAAGAGTAAACAGCCCAGACAGAAGGATCAAAGAAACAAAATGATCAAAATTAAATTGACCTCTTCGCGACTTCTTCGTGCTTTCCTAACAACGAGGGGCACATCAATAACATCACGAAAAGCTGGCACTGCAGATAAGAGGCGATGGGAAATAAGAATCTATAAAAGTTTTCATAGATTAATTGGATCAGTTCACATATACACAAAGCAGAATATAAACAAGTCATTGAAACAGATTTAAAAAACTAAAGCAATGAGTATAGTGAATTTTAAAGAAAGCACATTCACTTTCCAACTAACATTAGACATCGATATCAAAACTTGCAATGGGCTAACTTACTAGGACAATAGCCAGGAAGTCTCAGCAAGAAAAGGCAATGAGAATAGTCTTCAGCTATCTGCATAAGTAATTTCAAAACAAAAAAGAATTTGTCAACGCAATGCAATATAAATGTTTTCTGAATATAAATGCAATATATATATATATGTTCTGAATAAAGATGTTTTCTGAATATAAACGGCATATATATATATATATATGCATGCTTCTGAGAAGATTTGCTTCTGCAGATTTTTGGAAAAAATGATGCTTCCAGTGCTTCACTTCCCAAAAAGGCACCCTCTTCGTCCCCATTTCATGCAACATTGATCCCAACCACTAAACCACAGCCCAATGGACAATATCTCCCTTTTTTATTTATAGTCTTGTTGACGACACTTTGTCAACAGTCCAAGAAGCAGAGTACAAAGCAGCAGATCAAATTTTCCCAGATCAATGTCATCATACAGTTTTCAATATTGTCATTGTAAACCCAATTTATGCAAAGTTTGTGTTAAATAATGTCACAGGGTTCGAACTTCTTGTTTATTGTAAATTTCGAACTTCTTGGTTGATGTTCAAAATTCGGCGAACCCCAAATAAAATTTTCAAATTCATTTTGGTTTGACCCAAGTTTGTTCTAGTTTCACACTGCCGGCCAGCTTCAACGTGTTGCGGTGTGGTCAACCTCTGTGCGTCCTCAGGATACCACCGAATAAAAAATTTGAATTTGTTTTAGTTTGATCTCGGGTTCGTTACAAAATTTGGTCTCACTTTGTCGACCCGCTTCAACATGCTGCAGCATGGTCAACCTCTGCACATACTTTCCATGCCACCAACCAGATTGGTTCTAACCATTGAGCCTCATCTCTGCATTGTGGTGGTGTGCAGTTGTGTGATTTACTCCACCAGACGACTAGGAAGTCAGCAATTCCATTATCCATTTTCCATACCTGTGTCGTCAAGCAAACATACTTTGCAACGGAAGGTGTCAGTTGTTTTGACTCACTGCAGACTATACAGCATGATTAGTTCCGTCTCGTTGTTGAGCATGGGCACAACATCGCTGGTTGCAACTTGTCACCCACATACCACGATTTCCTTTTTTCATGTTATTTTTTATTTCATAGAGTTTATATGTTATAACAAAATTTAAATGCATAATACAAATTGCATTCCAATTTTATATATATTATAATATATATATATATATATAATTTAATAATTATAATTTTAGTTTTTTATATATAGGTTCGAATATATATATATATATGTGTGTGTGTGTGTTTGTGTGTGTGGTGTGTATATAATTATAATTATAATTTAAATTATTATAATATTACATATAAATTAACTTGTATTAAGTGCAATTAATTTTTCATACAAAATATATGTTATAAATTAATTTTATAGCATAAGCACACTTGGTTTCATACTAGATCATATTGTGCCGCAGAATTGGGTAATGTCATTAGGGTCTAGTCTAAATCTGTATTTCCCCCTCTAAGGGTTGAATTAAATTGTAATATCTTGATGTAAGAAATATTTTAGTGCATGATCCCTCATAATTAGACACCATGGTTAAAATATTTGAGGGTGGAAAAATAATCAAATCCCCTCTAGAGTCAACTAGTTAATTTTTTTGGCAAAACAAAATAAAAATCTGAAGCTAGAAAATTTATTAATTTAGAGTAAAGAAAATTTTTTAGAGAAATTAATTCTCTCCAAGTGGAAAATAATCAAAAATTTGTGGTTCAAAAAGAAATTAATTTTTTAAGGTCCTCCACCAAGGGAAAAATTGATATTTTAAGAAAATTTGAGCCCTCGGACCTTGGTGGTTAAGTCAAAGTCAAATGTTTGAGAAAATTAATCCAATATTAATTTTTTTATTAATAAAAAATTATTTTTAAAAGAAATTTGAATTTTCCTCAAAAAATAAGATATCGACAATAGAGATTAAAAGAAGATCAAGGCGATGAATGAGATTATTTTGACGAGGATCAAGTCAACTAGCCATTATTTTCTACCTGGAAGGGTTTTCTCTATATAAGGAAGTTATGGAGCTCCTATGGATGATGTAATTTTGTAACGCTTCTTCTAAGCCTTGCTCTGCTGGGATTATTTTTCTCATAATAGAAAGACTTTGGGGTTTCAGTTCATGGTGTTCTTCTATTTGTTGATTTGTGGTATGTCCTAGTTTTATTTGTTTATGCTCTATAGCAGTGTTGATAATATCGGTATCGGGATATTATCGGCGAGGGTCCAGAAAATATCTTATCGGCAATATCGGCGAAAATATCGGCACGCATAAAAAATAATTTTTTCAAATTTTTAAATATAGCCGTTATTTTGCCGATATTTTCAAAATATCACGATATTTTGCCGATATTTTCCGATATTTGCCGATATTTTGAAAATATCGCGATATTTTCTCGGCGATATATCATTTTGCCGAAAATATCGCGATATTTTCGAATATCGCCGATATTATCAACAGTGCTCTATAGTGTGCCGAAATTCGCAATTGTTATTTCATTTATCGGCGATAAGAACATTCTATTGGTACAAGTTATCTTAGGTGATCTGACTCACTCTATGATTTGACAATTATCTTTAAGATTGAATAGAGATCTACAGGTACTCTAGCCCTTGGATTCCAAGTTCACAAACTGTGGGGAAGGTCTGACCTTGTTTGAGCTCTGGGCTTTCATTGTGACAATTTATTTTGCAGGAGAGTTTTGGCCAGTGATCTTTTCAAAGTTATTCATCCATATTATCCACTCTAAAAATTTCTCAATCTTTTTCTCTTGTGCTATAAAGAATTTATCCACTAATTAAAGCTTGTAAATTTAAATTTTGTAGATATTGCAGATATTTGTAAAATAAATTTTCTAACCCTTAATTTTAAATTTTGTATAATACTTGGGGTTTGGAATTTTTTTATTTTTTGTATATATTGGGGGGCTTTGGGAATTTTTCTATTCATTTGTGCAGGTGAATTTCTCAAGCCATCAAAGAGATTGAATTTTTTTGTGGAGAGACTAGCCTAAGGCTAGGGTTTGTGGGGTTTCTCTCCTCCAAGTGAGACGTCCAGCTTCCTTGAGCAAAATTGTTGGGTTTTTGAGGTAGATCTACCCCTAGGAAGGCAAGATTTAGCATCTAGCCATCCTCCAAGCTCAATGCACAAGCAAGGAGGGCCGCAGGCCCTAGCAGTTAATTTTTGGGGTTGTCATGGTGCAATTCAGTTCTTTTTGCTAATTCTATTTGTGATTGCAAGGGTCTGAATATTTTGTGAGGCCTCCAAGGCCTAGTTGAAGCCTCTTTCACCATAGTCGCAGGCCCTAAGGCCTATCTTCCTTGTGCCTAGCCCTTTTATCCCTTGCCGTCAGCCCTAAAGGCTTTATTCCCTAGTGCCGCAGGCCTAAAGGCCTTCCTTCCCCTCTCAACAGCCCTTCTCCTCCTTGCAGCAACCTTTAAGAGGCTAATCTTGGGTGTCGTAGACCTCTAGGAGGCCCTTTTCTTAGAGTCACGGACCTATAAGGCCTTCTTCTGCCCTACCGCAGGCCTACAAGGCCTGTTTCCCTCATTGTTGCCTTCCCTTGGCTTCTTAGCCTCATCGCTACCCCTCTCCTAGCCTCTTAGCTTTATCGTTGGCCTCTTCCAGCCCTAGTCTATCCCTCTAGCCATCACTCAGTCATGTATTGGATTTGACATTTTGTTTGCAGGTGTTCCCAGTGGTTTTGGAGCTAATATTTGTGGTTGCAGGTTGGCAAGCTCATTTGAGGAATCCTAGAAGCCTCACTAGTCATAAATCAAGGCCATTGGGCCTAGTGGTTTGACCCTCTATCCCTCCTCTCTCATCACTTGTTCAGTCTACAGTTTTGAAGTACATTGTTGACAGTGGTATGTTCATGACATGAATACACCTAAAACAATCCTAAGCTCATTTATTATTCACCTAAGGCAGTAAACATTGATCTTGTGGTTATATCGGTGCCTTACAAGTGAAAATTGGAAGACTATGTTTTGAATTTCAAGGTCTGATATATCACCTACAGTTACAATAAGTCACCTACATCAGTGATATAAACACATTACAGTGGCATAAAAATAGATAGCAGTCATCTCATTTCATTGGGCATTCATTTCTTTGCATCCTTTGAATTTGGGTAAGTGTTCTCTTGTGTGATTGGGTTGCTTCTCTTACTGCTGTGATCACTGGCTTCTTGACTTCCTTGCTTCCTCTTGCATCTCATTGTTAACTGTTGCATCAATTCATTTCATTCTTGCATTCATTCACTGTTAGCAATCTCATCCAAATAACATGCATGTGTGCTCTCAATAAGAAGATAAGTGCTCTAAAGATAATTGGTATACTTGGATCAAATTGCCATTTTTAACACAAGATTAGCTTACTCTGCTGTCATAAGTTTGTTCTTGCTCCTTTAATGTCATGATAACATTGAGCATAAGTTGCATAAGGGTTTCTAATTGCAAGTGTTCTTTCATGACATTGGTTATCAAATTAATGAATGTTTAGCTCTCTTCCTCTCATTGATATTGGAAAGCATTAGTATATTATCTAAAGGATTGTTAGCATGTGTGACATTGGTTTCAAAGGAATACTTTCACTTGTCATTGCTATCATTAAAATTGGCTATTGGATAAGTAGTTACATTTCTTTTCACTGTCATAGTGGAATTAGCATTCATTGTCATTTTACTTGTTATAATAAGAGCACTAACTTATTGTGTTGCAAATGAGCATCATATCTAAAATCATAATCTTGCAATATTTTAACTCACTATTAAAGAACCTAATTGATCTCTATATATGGTGATGAGAGTAATCTTAAAATCAATCTAAGTGATCTTGATTCTTAAGAATTGCTGATTGTGTTGTCATCTTGCTAAAGGATTGACATTGTCTAATTGGCACATCAATATGTTAGTTTTTGTAGTATCGAAGGTGTTCTAATCTTGAAACTTTGTCGAGAGGCTAAAACACAAGATTTCTCCATAACCCAAAAATCATTTCAAGAAATTCCACCTAGAAGTGTCTCAATTAGATAACTAGCCTATTTTTAGTAATTTTATAAGTCTAAACCTAGGAAAAGGGGTTAATTAAACAAAATTAATTGAGATAAGGTGTGAATAATCTAGAAACTCACATGGATCGACTCTGATATGATCTTAGCCCTTAATTAAGTTATAATCTTGGCCATTGGAGTCCCAACAAAAGATTATAAGAAGAAGTCGTTGGGTAGATGGAGAACACACACTTGAGCAGTTTGATTTCCTTGGCAGATCGATTTCCAAATAGCAATAGCAGTTTTCGGAGAGCCAAAGATCGAAGCAGAGATAGTGAGGGGTAGAGACAGTGATTGGGAGGCAGTTTCCCAGATCCGCAAGGACGCCGAGTTATTCCCAGTGAGGCAGCGCAAGGGATTGCAAATTTGCTTCAGAAAAGCAACTCGATTTAGCTAGAGGAAAAATTGTTTTCAGTTCCAAAGGTTGGGCAGAGATTCCAGAGTGTCCGAAAAGCGATTTCCTCAGTAGGGACAAGAAAAACGACTTCATCAAAGGGAGTTCAGAGGCAAGATGTCGTAGAGCCTGCACAAGCACTGCACAGAAGTTGATGCAGAGGGTCCAGGAGGACGAGTTTTTTAAAGAAATTTGTTTCGGGGTTGCTTGTGGAAGAAGGGTAATTCCCTTAGATAATTTTGTCCTACCCAGACTTTCTTGTTGTTTGGATTGCTAGTTGGGCATCCATAGATTTTACTCAAATTTCACCGCTACTTAATAATAAAAAAACCTCATCTGCTACACCGGTTTTCCCATAGTGTTTTTCCGAGACTTTTGTCCAAAAATAATGGTGTCATGTTTTTACGTCTGTGCTAGAATTTTCTCAGTTTCTAGTGCTATTAATTTCGTAGTATTTTATTTGTGAAAATCATAGTGTGAATTATTTGGTTTTTGTTGTAGCAAACTGCAAATAAATCGTTAAATAAATTAACAATTAGGAAAATAATTTTCAGTTGTTGTGATACATTGAAATTTTCACATGGTACCAGAGCGTGAGTGATCAGCCGAGAAGCTCAAAAGCGGAGAAGGGAATTTCGTTGTTCAATGAGAACAACAGGCCGAAAATTCCTAGAGGTTGTGCAGTTCATTGACAGGAAGGCCAAATTGTTGGGGTAGAAATTCGATTTTCAGTCGCAGGTTGGCAAAAAAGTCAAGTTGCACGGGATAGTGACTCCAGTAGTCAGAGGGAGCAATAGCAGCTTAGATTTTTGCTAAGAAGATTTCTGGTTGGATGCAAAGGGTTTTGCAACAGTTTGCAGTTGTAGAATCAGCGTTGGGTGGAAGAGAAAAGCACACACAGCAGAGGGAAGATTTCTCTCAGGGAACTTCAAGTTTCAGAAGTTCGATTTTCCAGTTGCGGATCGACAATAGTTGTGAGCAGATTTCCTCACTCTAGAAGGAAGTGCGTCTAGCAGTTCCAGCAACCGAGCAAAGGGAAAGAGGGAGATTCTAGTTTATATTCTCCAGCTTTTGAGTTTCGCAGATTTTGCAACTTTGGAGAGATGATCATACGAGATTGCCAAAGGAGGTCGTGCAGGTTAGCCAGAATGCAGATCTGGGTAGCAGAGTGATTTCCAGTTGTCGAAAATAGGTGGTAGAGGTGTTAGAGGAAGTATGAGTTATCCAATGCGAGTTGCAAAGAAAGGAAGGGTCCCAGCCAGGGACTAGGCTTGAAACGAGATAGTGGGGCACCAGATCCAACAAGAGGAGGAGCTTGATACTCCAGTGTGCCAAGTGGGCAGGGTTCAGTGCAAAAGTAGCAAGGAGATCAGTTAGATCAGTTCCAAATTGTTGCAGCATGACCATCTCTTTTGCTACAAGGGACCACAGTATATAGTAGCAGATTCAGTGTCAGCAAGCATTATCAATCATTCAGATGATAGCTGCAGATCTAGTTTCAGTCAGTACACGTGAGACAGTTGCAAAGCTAGATGCAGTGACAAATGCAATGCGAATTGCCCAGTTGCAGTTCCAACCAGAAGATTCCCAGCGCAGAGCTAGCAGTCCAGTTCCAGTGCAGAACGATAGGCGAGTTGCCAGGAGGGAACAAAGAATTTCCCATATGGAGATCGAGAGTCAGAGGGAGTCTAGTTTTAGAGGGAGAATCCCTATGGAAGCTAGTACTTCATGACCTAGCAAGATCACACTCATTATTGCAGTAGTTGCAGCAACAGTGCAAAGATAGCAGCAGAGCAGTAGCAACAGCAGTATGAGTAGATAAGAGAGACAGAGGTTTGGGTAGGGTCCATTGAGGTGTCCTCCTCATAAATCATTAACTTGCTACAGGGGCCCACAGTATTCAATAACAAGATGGATTAGTGTCAGTGATGTAGTCAAATCCCAAGGTGACATTCAGCAGTGAAGAGTGGTTGTTATGAATAACTATATAGGAAATAATGTATATAATAATAATTAATAATGATTACTTAATTAAAAATTAGGTTGAAGGGTGATGTCTAAATGAGACATGACTCTCCATGAAAAGGCACCTGCTTGGTATATAAGCAAGCCTCTCACTCTCATTGTATCATCATTCTTATTCACACATTTAATATATAATATTTGTATCCTCATGGATATCTTTATATTCCAAGTCTTCTGGAGTAATTAATCTGAAAAAGGAACTTTGTTCGCTTCATTTGATATCAGAGCCACGTCTGATCCCGACTTTTAGCCATCAACCTCCCGACAGCCTTGTTATCGTCGCAATTGAAGCATTTTGCTACACCAAAGTTTGGAGCTTCTCCAATTCGCTAATTCGCCCTTGGCCATTAAAAAGAAAATCCAAAAAATAAAAATAAAAATAAAATATGTATATATATATATAATTATTAAGCGTAGCCACCACCATTGTCGAACCCAACAGGTTGGATTTCTTCCACGATAGCTCTCCATTGTTGTTGTTCTGACCGCCTCCATACCACTGAACTCATCACAACTAGCACTTTCATCACCTGACCTATTGCCACCTGTGATTCCAGTCTTTCCGCTTTTCCATCCACCTTGTTCCGTAATCGCTAAGCCACAGCAACAATTCTACTCGCCATCGACAATCAACTCCTGGACAGTTTCCGCCACTAAGTTGTCGATGTTGATCACTGCTTGGGCACCATTGCATCCATTCAATTGGTCTTCTACCTTGTCATGCCCTCCACTGCGATTGTCTAACAACCAACCACTGCCACCATTGCAAGACAAAATCACAAATGTCGTTGTCCCATTGAAGACGTCATCGGACAACAACCACCCTACGCACCATGCAGCTACTTTATTTGTCCATTCAGTCGTCATCGACTTGTCAACACTACTGTCTCAACCAAGAACGCAAATATCAATCCTTGTAACCATTAAATGCTATGAGACCACCATCAGATTGCAAAAAAAATTGCCACACCTGTCACTGACTGATTGTTGCGAGGCTCCTCCCCATCTTGTTCTTGTCTTTCCCATCTCAGTCTCGTACCAACAATATCCCTATCCATACATGAGTCAAACAACCGATGCCACATAATTCAAAATTCGTCTCTCAACAAAACCTTGATGTTTAGGAATTTAAAGAATATAAAAATATATAATTATATTATTTATTATAATTATATAATATGGAAGAGTAATTTATACAAACATTTAAGAAAAAGAAAAGGTTGAAACTTGTTACATAAAGTGGGCGCATTAAAAAGGTGATTTAAGAAAAAGTTACAAGGTTATTTGGAAAAATAAAAAAAAGAATTTATATAGACTTTCAAATCTGTTCAGAATGTCTAAATTAGCTAGGAACCGTTTTCCTGAGCTCAATTTGGTCGAAAAATGCTCTAGTTATGACTCAAACAATTTCTCCTTAGAAATCCTCCTCCAAATCTGGAAGAACTCCAGTTAAGGCCATTATTTTTGGAGTTGGTGTTGATTTTGTAAGTCCACTAGAATTCCCGCCAAGTTAAACTGAATTTTACTGGAGGGTTAATTAAATATAAGCGTGATTAACTGGAGGATTAGCCCACTAAGCGCGGTTTTATGGTTAACCGTTTCCGTAACCACTGGCGGTTTAGGCAGAGGTGTCACATATCGTGGCTCGTAGTTTCGTAATCGTCGTTAGTGTTGGCTGCCGGTTCAACTAACCGTTTGTTATAACCGTTGGCATCACTGTTGTGGATTCACATGTATGTTGTACCGTGAGGGTTAAGGTTTGTGGAGTTGTCGCTTGCTAATTGTTTGTTGTCACGTTGCCGCGTTCACATGGGGAGGGTTGGCCTGCGGGCTGGCCCTCCTAACCGTCAACACTTACCACATTACAATTTAAATATATATGGAGAACTATAGGGGTAAGAAACATGTAGCAAAGTTGGTTATGTGTTATGGACTATGTACAGGAGGTCGCCGGGTCGAACCTCGGCGCCTCCATAAAATTTTGATAAACAATGCCGAGCAAGGTGCTTTGGGGAGGGACACGTGGCAGCCCTTGGGCTTGCCACTTATCACCTCCTCTTTGGACCACCATTAACCAATACAAATGCACCACGTCACCACTTCTAACAACCAATACAAATCTGACACTTAGCGAGCTCTAATTGATCCATTGACCAAAGTTTGACCTTGCACAATCACCTGCCATGTCAGCAATACAGACTGCTGACTGTGCAGTGATTGTGCATTTTTTTTTAAATTTCACCTGTTTAGCAAAGCGAAAAGAACTCAATAACTTCCTCATACGAACTCGGTTTTTAGTTCTATAAAAGGAGTTATTAAAAAGTTTATAATATATATATATATATATAATCATAATAATATTTTATTATAGAGATTAAAAAGGGGTTATCTTCAAAAGCCCTAATTTCATCTCGAAAAATGCAAATGGAGTCTAATTCAAAGGGAAAGGAAGGAAGACTTTCCTATAAAGGTATTCCAATTGTAGATTTTAGATTATTTACATTAAAGGGGTGTATCCAAGGGAAAGAGATTAGTATTGCTATTAATCCAAGCATCAAGAATAATCACATCAATATTAATTTGCCAAATCAACTATTAGTTCTAGAGCCAAACATAAGCCAATGAAAAGGTTTTTTTGGTGGGAAAAAAATATGAAATTAATGATTTACAAGTGACAGTTATTCATTATGACTACCTATCTCAATTTCGTGTGGTAACTATGTTTGACAAAGAGGTTGACAAAATTCTCGGTCAACCTTGGTTCAAAGAATTAGGTGGGTTCACTTTAAAGTTGAAACACACAAAAAAACAAAAATTATTGATGTTCCCTTACAAGAGGAAGATGGTCACGTTCCAAGACATGACATCAGAACTGATAATGCCTTCATCAAAATATCTTAAGGATATTTCCAAACTAATGTTTCAAGAGAATCTAGAAACAGTATCAAAGAAGCAGAAAGAACTTGAAGAAGTCATAACCAACAAAAATAAGGAAAATTCATGTTTGAAGGAGCATAATCAAAAACTACTTAAGCAAGTGAGAAAATGTAAAGCTAAGAAACATCAGTTAAAACAAGAAAAATAAATTTTTGAAAAGAAACTCAACGAAAGTCTATTAGGAAAAGAAGAGGAAACTTTACGTTTAAAATACCTTAACAAAAATTTATTAGAACAAATCAGAGATTTAAAAGATGAAAAACTCAAAAGTCAAAACATTGAAAATAAGGCTCATGAATCAAAAACCAAAGAACTTTTACGTCTGAGAAACCATAATCAAAGTCTACTCACTCAAATTAAGAAACTTAAGGATGATAAGAAAGCATTAAAAGACAAGTTAGAACAATTTATTCAAGGAGAAGTATCGAAATCTCCAGTCGTAACAGCCCAAGTTGAAGATAAGGGAATGAATATCGATCCAGTGAATATCATAACTCAAGAAGAATGCAAACTAGTTGAAGAAAAGACAGACTTAGATGTTACAGTTCAGATGATAAACACACCAAGTGAAGGTTCTGTCAGCAACTCAACAACATTGTCACCTGAAGTAAATAAAAAAATTCCACACACTTAATAAGGGAAGTCAAACCAAAAAGTTCCCTATCGGCATCCGAATCATGAGTAGACAACTCAACCATGCTACGTATCGGGACCATTCAAAACAGAAACGACAAACTGATGTTCCAGAGAATAGTGACGTAACATCAATCCAGTGCTATGATGACAAGTCGTTACAAAATTCCAGCGATCAAAATATTCCACAGAAAATTAATCTAGGATGGTCTGATCCCTTCTCAGTGCGACAGTTTTGTTTGTCACTTAGAGGATCATATCGTCTTTGCTTCAACAAAGATGACAATTCTGAGACAAGAAGACATCCGAAACAGAGAAAAGAAAAAAAAAGATATCAAGCCTTTCATCAGTAAGCTTTGAGGACAAAGCTTTTTGAGGAGAAAGGCAATGTTATGATTACTTAATTAGTAATTAGGCCTAAGAGTCATGTCTAAATGAGACATGACTCTCCATGAAGAGGCACCTGCTTGGTATATAAGTAAGCCTCTCACTCTCATTGTATCATCATTCTTATTCACACATTTAATATATAATATTTGTATCCTCATGGATATCTTTATATTCCAAGTCTTCTGGAGTAATTAATCTGAAGAAGGAACTTTGCTCGCTTCAATGGCACAATGCATAGTCAGCAACAAAGCAGATTCTTTAGTAAACAGTGCAGTGGCTAGTAGCAGTCGAATGCTCAGGAGACAGTTGAAGCACAGAGACACAGATGATTCAGCATTTAGAATGCTTCTCAGTCGCAATTGCAGCAGCAACAGATGAGAGGGAGTTGCAGTGCAAATGCAAAGCTGGCAGCAGTATAGGATGTCTAGTGTAGTGTCAGCAACAACACAGATGCATCAATTTGGTTCAACTACAATCAGTGGTAGGTGAATCAGAGTTAGCACAGTGGTTGATGAAGAGTGACAGAGGAAACAATGTAGTGCCTAAGGGAACAACACAGTGACTGAGGGAATAGCACAATGACTAAGGAAGCAGCACTGTGACTAAAGGAGCAGCACTATGGCTGAGGGAGCAGTGCAGTCATTTCTAGTAGAGTTTCTCGTCAGACATGAGCAACGTGTATGGTAGGGTGATATAGAGACAAGGTGTTGTAGCAGTGGTGTAGCACTAGAACACCTTCCTCGCTAAGAGGGAGTGTTAGTTTTTGTAGCATTAGAGGTGTTCCAGTCTCGAAACTTTGCGAAGAGGCTAAAACACAAGATTTCTCCATAACCCAAAAGTCATTTCTAGAAATTCCACCTAGAAGTGTCTCAATTAGATTACTAGCCAATTTTTAAATATTTCCTAAGTCTAAACTTAGGAAAATGGGTTAATTAATTAAAATTAATTGAGATAAGGTGTGAATAATCTAAAAACTCACATGGATCGACTCTGATATGATCTTTGCCCTTAATTAAGTTTTAATCTTGGCCATTGGAGTCCCAACAAAAGATTATAAGAAGTCAATGGGTAGATGGAGAATACACACTTGAGTAGTTTGATTTCCTTGGCAAATCGATTTCGAGAGAGCAAAAGCAATTGCCGGAGAGCCAGATATCAAAGCAGAGACAGTGATCCAGAGGACATTTTCCAGATCTGGAGAGGCAGCAACCACGAGGCCAAATTATTCACAGTAAGGCAACGCAGAGGACTATGCAGTTGCTTCAAAAGAGAAACTCGATTTAGCTTGAGGAAAAATCGTTGTCAGTTCCAGAGATCGGGCAGAGGTTCCAGAGTTTCGAAGAAGCAATTTCCTGTTGGAATTTCTAAGTCTAACTGTTAGAAACCCTTCATGTACTTTACTAATTTATTCCTACCTACTTTTTCTATTAATTAACAAGTTATTGACCATGTAAATACTGGAAATAAATACAAGTACATGCTCAACACATTATATATCATCAACTGAAGGAAACAAAACAAGCACACAAGTGACACCGTTGGTTTTGGACCAATGTCCCCGGAAAAACCCAATGCGGGAAAACCAGTGCAGCTATCTGAGGGTTTTATTATTATACAGCTTCTTAATACAATCTGGGTGCCAAAACCAGCTCACCCAATAGAGAATAATCTCAGCAGTAGTACCTCTCAGTCAAAGACAGATGTTTCTGCTGAAACCCCGAATAATCACTCTAGCAGCTTCACAGCTCCAATCTGCCCCATGAAACCCCAGCGTCTGCCTCTAGGGACTGCGTCAGCCCTTCTTGGCCCTGCGTCAGCCCATCGTTAGCCCAATAACCCTTGCATCAACCTCTAGACGCACTGCGTCAGCCTCTAGAGCCTCTGCGTCACCCACGCTAGCTCTCTGAGGCACTACGCAGCTCTTGGTTGCCTTTGCTTGGGCCCTAGCTGGCTCTGCATGGCCTCTAACTGGCTCTGTGTCCCTTCCTCCCGGCTTCTACGTTGATCCTCCTAGTACTGTCTCTCTGCCTCTCTACTTCTAAATTCACTGCCCCTCGCTGCTGATCATTGATTCTATCTCTCTTAGCAAACCCCACTCTAGAGAATAGAATGACTGATCACTCTGGTGTATTCTCCAAGTGACCCTCAAGCCTCCTTATATACTTTTCCCATTGACAAATCAACGGTCGAGATTAAGTCCCTAATCAACGGCTAAGATTAACTCTGGCTTGATCCATGACTTTTATATTAATACACATTAATATTTTATTTTCCCTAAGTTTAGACTTAGGGACTCCATTAAAAATATTAATTATTTTAATATCTCCTAAACTATTTAGAATTTGCCCAAACCCTTTCTGGGTATTGGAGATCTCATGTGCCTTAGCCTCTCCACCAATTTTCATGGCTAGAGCATATCCGATGCTACCCCAAATCAATAGTTCCTCAGCAGAGACAACCAAAACGACTTCATCAGAGGCAGTGCAAAGACTAGACGTCATAGGGCTTGCGCAAGCACAACGTAAAGGCTAACGTAGAGGGTCCAGGAGGATAAGTTTTTTGAACGAAAGTTGTTCCGGGGTTGCTTGTGGACGAAGGGTAATTCCCTTAGACAATTTTGCCCAGACTTTCTTGTTCTCTGCGAGTTGGGAATCCATAGATTGTACTCAGATTTCGCTGCTGCTTAATAATAAAATCCCTCAGCTACTGCACCAGTTTTCCCACATTGGATTTCTTTGGGGACTTTTGTCCAAAAATAACGGTGTCATCCAACTTGTGAAACTAGACCCTCACTTGTGGTTAACACGGTGACCTTGCGGTCATTAGAGCCACAGTCTCTGCAGTGCCAAAGGCATCAGGTGGTTAGAACACCAAGGCAGGTATCATTAATATAGTCTTTGCTATCTTCTCCTGGGTTTCTCTCCACAACCTACACTTGAGAATAGCTTCAAAACAGCTAAGAGAAAGGATTCACTTAGCTAGGAATTAAATCTAAAATTAACCAAGAATTTGCATTTCACTTAGTTTTAGGTGTCACATCACATATAGGATAGTGTGCATCCTAAGCAGCAATTGTTCATCTAGCAACTCGGTAATTACTTTATATTATGCAAGTAATTTGACTCCATAAGGCACTGGTCTCTTATATAATCTAATCAAATCATGCTAATAATTAATCTTGCTCATTTCCATTAACCAAGTTGTTAGGCCATGCAGTTGTGTCTCCCAGACGAATCGACTAGTCTTTCATCCACACATTTCATAGGGACTACCCCCCATAGCCTGTTGTAGGGATATAGCTAGAATGGAGAGGGCGGGGATCAGAGTGACCATCCCTGCTCTAAGTCATTGTCGCATTCACATGTACAATTTGGGCAACAATAGTTCTAATGCTGTGATCCCTAATGACTTTGGCCATTAACTTTGATATTTCAATTTTGTTAATAAAATTATTTTTATATGTTTTGTACTTGCTTCACTGCTATATCCAAATCCCAGTTGTTAAAAAGTCTAGCAAATCTGAATCTATATCCAAATACAAGTAACTGAGATTTTTTGAATAAAAATTGCCAATAAATACAAATTGTTTTCTTTTGAATCATGATTCTAGTAATACCTCCATTCAAATGATCAACTCATTTAAATATGTAAACAATTAGGCCTTGTCAAAAAGAAATCTTCTAGAAGAGCACATGTTAGCCATACTCTAACTCGCTTCATGCCCTCCTAGGAAAAATCATTATATCCAAAATAAACTGACCCTGCAAAAACCCTATCTATTCCCACCAAAACCACCTTCTTGGCTACAATACAAAGATGTGCTTAGGGTTTGATTCAGTGTGTTGCTATGGAAAATACTCTCTTCTCCAATCTTCTAGCTTTTGTCTCAGTTAATAACTCTTCGTCCCTGTGGATTTTGTTGCATTGGTCCTATTACCACAAAATCTAGTAGGCCTTGAGAGGAAAACTCTACAAGACAAAGAGCTAGATTAAGTGCTAACAATGGGATAATGGCTCGTTGTCACCACAGCCAACATCCCCTTCTCTTAACACACTTTCACCAATGGGTATAGTCTCAGTATGATTATGATCACCTATAATAGATATTCTAGGGTCGAACGTACAAGGCAATGGAGCTAGAGCTCATTCGAAAGAGAGGCTCAATAAAGGTACAAGGCTTCAAAGAAGCAAATCGCTCTCTAAGAAAAGCCCTAGAAAAGAAGGCACAAGACCTAGGGTCTTGAGGTTTTTCGATGGTAATAGGTATTCACAAGGTCAAGGCCTGGGCGAAAAGGCTTCTTATGATATACTTCAACAAGTACTAAACTCATACAGCCTTCAAGGAAGTCCTCAAGTTGAGGGAGAAGAACCTAGGGATTCCCTATTCGAACAACACCTAGGGAAAGAAATTTTATGGATGAAACTCAAGTGGATGCCCACCAAACTTAGAGCGTAGGTAGCCAAGACCCTAAGCTTGATGTTAGGGTTCATGAAATCCCGAAAAATGTCCTCCCGAAAATTTCGCTGCAAACCCTAGATTTTCGCCCTAACGTTAAAAGGACACTTCACTCTTTCAGGTAAGTTAGTTAAGTGCAATAACCTGAGGCCATATTCCTTTCCTATACAAACAACAGGCTTAGGATTAGTCAAGAGAATACCTTTTTGTCTTTGGTTTTTAAAGCCTAAGGAGTCGAGTGAGTCACTAAGTGACAAATAGTGACCCACTTGGTGTTTTTCTTAAACATTCCCCTTGAAGTAAGGTTAGAGATTTTCCTTGGGAAGTGTCTAATAGACAACATATCCAGATATGGAAGTGAAGCGGTTATCCCATATTGAGAAACCAATAGGCTAGCAAATTAGGGTTGATTTCTCTTACTTGATAATTGCTTGTGAATAGATGTTGGTTTCTTATTACATTTATTATGTTCTCTTCATCAAACAAGTACCAAAACATAAACCATGAAGATCACAAAAAGCCAACGAACACAAGATATAGGCTCCAAGCCATGGCAAAACCCAACCAACTTCTCTTCTTATAGAATCAGATCAAAGTGAGAAATCCAAGACTAAGACCTCCAACAAGACCCAAGTCAGCCCTCCTTCAACCCTTCCTCAACCAAGTCAAATCCAACCAAGTCAACAATGGTCAAAGCTCTTCAAATTTGGTCAAACTCTTATTTTCGACCCCTGCAACAGTCTGAAAGTTCACACGTGTGACAGAAATAAGGGCAGAAATCTTGCACGTGTGGTATAATTCTCTATCCTTTGACCTTTGCTCTCCCTACTTTGACTTTTTCACTTCTTTTGTCTTTTAGTGATTTTTTGTCTCTTCTCGGCACAGAAATCGAAGTTGTTAGTGACTGTGCAAATGACATCTACATACATTGTATATATACATATCCAGAAGATCAAATAGGTCCCTTCCAAGGCCGACTTGGTCTTGTGGGAACAAAGAGACTATTTTTGACTAAAAATAAAATTTTCTTTCTTTTAGAAAATAGTCCAAATGGGACTTTGACTCATGACAAATTTTCTTTTGACTTCAATAAAACCTAGAAGCATGAAGAACATGCTTTGACTACAAAATTATAGTAATAATAGTAAATTTTCTTTTTCTTCTTTTTGTTTTTGTTTTTTCATGAAAAACATAATAATACAAGTACAATAATAATTATGAAGATCAAACCTAGTTACATTTTTCAACACTCCCTCTTAACTAGGGAGGTATTCATAATTACACAACATGTTACAAGGATACTCTCAAATTGAAATATTCTCATAAGAAGAGTTTGGATTGATAAGCATCATCAAGCATCATCATCATACCGAGCATTTTCAATTACAAAATAGCAAGGCTTTGACTGACAAGCTCTAACTCTCCACTAGATTAGAGCACAATGTTGGGAGGCATACATTTGGACACCACCTTCACCGCCTCTCAAGGAGCATACTCCATCTGGATGTCCACCAAGTATGTCCTTACAAGACTATTCTTATCTTGGATTCCCAATCCTCAAAGAATATTGGTCCTCCTCATGACTACTGTTATCTTGGATACCCTGCCCTATCCTCAAGGAGTATCGGTCCTCGGGACTTCTCCTATCTTGGATTTCCAATCCTCAAGGAGTATCGGCCCCAATTGCTTATCCAATCCTCCACTCTCCCTACCAATGTTGAACAGTGGGCATTGTCTGGATGGCTAGTGGCAGCAACTATGTTGGCATAAAGTCAACAGTGATGTTGGTAGATGCATTGGACATTTGGCGTTGTCTGACAATTGGCAAGAGTGTTGGCATTGATGTCAGCCAAACTAGCATGGATGTTTGTGGTAGCAGATGTTTCCATTGATATCCTTAGTGTGTCAAGATTACGGGGAGTCCCATGGTTCCTATATGGCTAGTGGCAGCAAGTGTGTTGGCATTGATGTCAACAGTCATGTTGGGAGATGTGTTGGGCAATTGGCGTTGTCTGACAATTGGCAAGAGTGTTGGCATTGATGTCAACCAGACTAGCATAGATGTTTGTGGCAGGAGATGTTGGCATTCATATGCTTCGTGTGTCAAGATTAGGAGGAGTCCCATGGTTGTTGCAATATCTTGTAGAGAATCATTATAGTAGCAAGCTTATTAAAGAAGCCATAAAAAGATGATTGTGATCGTTGGGAGTCCCAGGCTTTGGAGGCATTTCTGCATTAGGAGACTAACTCAAATGCCCCTAGAAGTGGCATTGATGGATAGTTCTCAGAAAGAGCTTTCCAACGGTATGTTGAAGTCTGCAAATGGCCACTTGGATCAGGAGTTATTGCTAATCAAAGTTAAGTGACTCCAAAGTCCAAGTTGCAGAGCTAAGTATGGAGGAAGGTCATAATGGTGACCAAGTTTGGCGCATTGCCAAAGTATAACGAAACGGTTAGTGGTGCCTCCATCGAAAGGACCAGGGATATGTGGCACGACAACAAAGTAGTTGGAAGCAATTTTATTGGCTAATAGGCAGAGCCCACCCGGCGGAGTTACACCAGCAGATGTACCCTGATAGTTTGTAAAGGGTGCACAAGGTTAAGCATTGGGATATAGGTTGCTACACCACGGAGGAAAGCACAAACCAATGAGCAGTCAAGGGGGAGTTCCCCACTATGACAACTCAACACATTGAAGGCGAGCTCGGAAAATTGTTTGAGCAGCACAAGGTTAAGCGTCGAGAGATAGGTGTCGAGTCAGCGACATTCTGACATCCCTATAGATGGAAGTATGGTCAAGCCTCTCGGGTGTTGGGAGGTAGTTTCCCATACCATCAATCGCGTATATCAAAGGCAGAGAACCACTTCGGGACCACTCCCCCTAATACCACAAACCACAATGGAGTGGTGTCAAAGTTAGTTTCTTGAACACGGTGGTTTCTGATGAACTACTTTAACAAAAGAATTTGTTGCAAAACACTAGGCCCAAGACCCCTTTCTCTCTCCTCAAAGCAGGCATGTGGCAGCATTAGATTGGCTAAGGTGATGTCAGCATGACATTAGTACAAGGGGACACATGGCAAGTAAATTCGACATTTTTGGGTGGCCTAATGGGTCAAATCCAAGTGACACGTGTCACCACTCTAGAGATGCCATATCGCAGAGCTATGGGCTAAGCATCAGATGAAGGCATATACAACAAGTAAAGACCAAGGCTACGGGAGCAAATAACAAAGGGAATTCAGCACGCAAAGGGCATAGAGCGGCTTAACGCCTATAGGCTTAGCGGGCGGTCACAGGCAGCGGTCCTATGGCGGAAAATCAAAATAGTGCTAGCGCGAGAGGGGCTATAATCAAAAAGGGGTCATTGAGTTATATTTGGCAGCATTGTTAATGGACAGTCATTAGGATCTGGATGAATGGGTTGGCAGCTACTTTGGCAGGGTTCTCCATATTTGGCAGATTCGCCAGTTTGGCTATTTGCCATAAGGGGATTATACAGGGATGGATGAGTGGACAGTTGAGTAAAGAACAAAAAGGATCACGTTTGCACAGATGCTTTAATGGGGTCAATGGTGACTATCGAAGGCAGGACACCAAGACAGAGAAGACCATGAGTTGTAGAGGTAGTAGTTGACTCTAGAACAACTATGCTTGAGCTTTCTTGGATGCAATAGAAATATTAAATGGAAAATATGGCCAAGTGCAGAAGTTCTCATCACAGTCCAAGAGAGTGCCTGAAGTACAATATGAGCTTTGTGGGCAATTAAGAAGGAATGGAGACCCATGTTATTTGTGCAGAGAAAATTCATGACTGGTACTCCTTGAGTGTTCAGGTTGACTGAGAATTAATTCTCAGTATGGGAGGAACACACAAGTACCCATCTTCATGTTTAATGAAGTTGTATCGACTAGGAAAATTGATGCTACATGAAGAAGCATGGAGAGCCTTGTTGAAACCTGCAGTTTCACTAAGAATTAATTCCCAGTATGGAGAAATGCTCGAAAGCCCATTCTCAATGTTTAATGTGAGTGCAATGGCCAAGTTTTGGACACAACAACATAATGGAGACACATGCTAAGAGTACGCTCTCAGACAATGTGGATAGAAGCAGGGACAACATCGTTTCCTGTGCAACAGAGGAATAAAACCCAGGATTGCAATGGAGTAAAGTTGGGGGGAGAAGCATTGTTGTGAGAAAGTTGTGTGGGGAGCTCTATGTGAGTGTTGCTGAGAAGAGGCCAAGTGCACCTGTGTTGCAGAAGAGGCAGAGAGTGCCTATGCATACGGAAGAGGCCCAAAATGTGCCTCCATAGTGTGCACGTGTCGTTGTGAGAGGCCAAGAGAGCCTATAGAACAAAAGGGGCCGTGTTGCTAGGAGTAGAGGGTCAAGAGTTGTTGTGTGCCTAATTTATGAGGGCCAAGAAAAGAGAGTTGTTGCAATTTGAACAGAGAGTATATGTTGTTGAGTATGAATGAAGTTTGTTGAGCAGAACAGAGGGCCAAAGATAGGGGAGAACAGAGAGCTAATATCAAGCAGAGTGTCTCCCATGTCCAATGAACATTAGTTTCCTTATTGGGTGTGGGTTGGAGCCTACATACAGGAAGTTGGTAATTCCATCTTAGTTGGTATTGAGGAAGGCTTGGGTATTGGTGCCTCTTGCAAATTGGTGCTTGCATAAATCCAAGGAGCTGCAAGTTGGTGCTTGCAATAAGTCCATGAAGTTGGTGCTTCATATGGTGCTTTTGGTAAACTGATCAAGTGTCTACAAAAGGAGGGAGTTGGTGCTTCTTACTAGTGGATGCTACCAAACAATCAAAGGGAGTTGGTGCAACCTGTGAGTGGTGGTTCACAAACAAATTGATGAAATAAAGTAGGTGCTCATAGTTACATCAATAACAAAACAAACATTGGTGGTTTTTCTCCCGGAAGGGTTTCCATGTTAAACCTGTGTCTCATGTGTTTGTTGCTCATGATGTGTGTGCTTCTGTTGATTCATATGGTTGTTATTATAGTTTGTTAATGGTTGCTCTCACAGTGAATGCCAAGTTTGAATGCTGAATATAAATTGGCATAAAAGTTTAAAATTGGCCTTTAATATTCATTCACCACCCCTCTCAGTATTAACATTGTTTCCAACAATTGGTATCAAAGCATGATTCCTTCAAGAACAGCTTAACCGCTTGAAGGTAGATCAAAGGGAAACAATGGTTAATCAAGTTTAGCTAACACCTGAGGGAGTTCCATTCTTCAATGGATCAGACTATGAGCTCTGGAGGATTAGAATTGGAGCCTATTTAGTGGTAATCAATGAAGATATTTGATTGTCTATCGAATATGGAAAGAACAATGAGTTTAGTGCAGAAGCCAAGAGGACTATCATGAAAGGGCTATCAAAGACAGATGTTGACAAAGTGAAGCATTGTAAAACAACAAAGGAAATGTTGAACAGATTGCAATGTCTGTATGGAGGAGAAAGCCATGCAACAACAGAGAAGGTTGATGAACCTTGTTGCTCAAGAAGTAAACCTGAATATGTGAAGGTTGTTGATTACGACAAGAAGAGAAGGAAGAATAAGACATCTCAGAGGAAAGATGCTCAAATAATTGAATATCTTCCTTCCAGTGAGAAAGTTGTTCATCGATTGTTCATTATTGGGTACGGTGTCATTCTTGGCTTTCAATCTTCTATAAGTGTCAACCAGACTAGCTTGGATGTTTGTGGTAGCAGATGTTGGCATTGATATGCTTGGTGTGCCAAGATCAGGGGATTCCCATGGTTGCCTGGATGGCTAGTGGCAGCAAGTGTATTGGCATTGATGTCATCAATCACAATGGGAGATGTGTTGGGCTGTTGGTGTTGTCTGACAATTGGCAAGAGTGTTGGCATTGATGTCAACCAGACTAGCATGGATGTTTGTGGCAGCAGATGTGCATTTTTATGCTTGGTGTGTGAAGATCAGGGGGAGTCCCATGGTTGTTGTAGTATATTGTAGAGAATCATCACAGTAGTAGGCTTATTAAAGAAGCCATAAAAAGATGACTGTGATGGTTGGGAGTCCCAAGCTTTGGAGGCATTTCTACATTAGGAGATTAACACAAATGCTCCTGGAAGTGGCATGGTTGGACAATGCTTGAAAAGCACTTTCCAACAGTATGCTGAAATCTGCAAACGGCCTCTTGGATCAGGAGTTATTGCTATTCAAAGTTAAGTGACTCCAAAGTCCAAGTTGCAGAGCTAAGTATGGAGAAGGGTCATAGTGGTGATCAAGATTGGCACATTATCAAAATATAGTAGAACAGTTAGTGGTGCCTCCATCAAAAGCATTGGGCATATGTGGTGCGACAGCAAAAAGCAGTTGGAAGCAATTTTATTAGCTGATAGGTGGAGCCCACCCAGCGGAGTTACCCTAGTGGATGTACCTTGCAGTTTCCAAAGGGCGCACAAGGTTAAGCGATAAGATATAAGTTTTCGGGTCATGGAGGAAAGCACAAACCAATGAGGAGTCGAGCATGAGGTCCCCACTATGACAGCTCAACCCGTTGACGACGAGTACGGAAAATTGTTTGGGGAGCACAAGGTTAACAGCCAGGAGATAGGCGTTGGACCACGCGGCGGCATTCCAACATCCCTATAGATGGAAGTCTGGTCAGGCCTCTAGGCGTCGGGAGGTGGTTTCCCATACCGCCGATCATGTAGATCACCAGCGGAGAACCACTTCGGGACCACTCCCCCTAACACCACAAACCACAATGGAGTGGTGTCGAGGCTGATTTCTGATAAACGACTTTAACAAAGGAATTCGCTACAAAATGCTAAGCCCAAGACCCTTTTCTCTCTCTTCGAAGCAGGAATGTGGCAGCATTGGATTGGCCAAAGTGATGTCAACATGACATTGGTAAAAGGGGACACGTGGCAGGCAGATTCAACATTTTTGGGTGGCCTAATGGGTCAAATCCAGGTGACACATGTAACCACTCAGGAGGCACCATATGGTACTGATGACGTTAGCAGGATGTCATCCCGCTAGTTGGAGCTCGACAATGTTTTTAGGTGTAGAAAGTGGAAGCATCGAGCAGTGGGAGTTGGGACATGTCAGCATTGGCATCCAAGTAGTCAACAACCAATGAGAAGTGAGTAGGTAGACCCTGTCGGACAGCGTAGCCCATAGAGGGAAGCCCGGTGGTTTGTTAATGGTAGGCAAAGACGAACCGTCGGGCAGCAAGTGTCCGACTAACTAAGCATCGGGATGACATGGGCGTTGTCAAAAAAAGCTCACCTCATAATGCAATTGATTGGCTGGTGGCCGCAACGAGAGGTCCCACCTGACAGCTTGGCCCAATGGGAATACCCTGGCAAAGATAAATGGGCGCACAAAGTGACCCACCAGGAGGAGGACGTCAGGCAAGCATGGTCATGTCAGAGCATGGGCCAATGGAAAATATGCCAGGCAGACCCCACAGTACAGCTAAGCCCACAAAGAAGAGCCCGAAGGACTTTAAAGAGAAAGCATGCAAAAGCACCGGGACTTGAGAGCTACGGGCTAAGTGTCAGATGAAGGCATATGCAACAGGTAAAGACCAAGGGAACGGGAGCAAATAAAAAAGTGAATTCAACCCGCAAAGGGCATAGAGCAGCTTAGCGCCTATAGGCTTAGTCGGCGTTCACAAGCAGTGATCCTATGGCGGAAAATCGAACTAGTGCTAACACGAGAGGGGCTATAATCAAAAAGGGGCAGTGGAGTTATATTTGGCAGCACTATTAATGGAAATCCTTTGGGCTTTGGATGAACGGGTTGGCAACTACTTTGGCAGGGTTCTCCATATTTGGCAGATTCACCAGTTTGGCTATTTGCCATAAGTTATGTAGGCATGGATGAGTCGACAGTTGAGTAAAGAACAAAAAGGATCACGTTTGCACATATGCTTTAATGAAGTCAATGGTGGTTGTTGAAGGCAAGACACTAAGACAAAGAAGACCACAAGTTGCAAAGGTAGCAGATGACTCTAGAACAACCATGCTTGAGCTTTATTGAATGCAATAGAAATGTTAAATGGAAAATATGGCTAATTGCAAAAGTTCTGATCACAATCCAAGAGAGCCATGCCTAAAGTACAATATGAGCTCTGTGGGCAATTAAGAAGGAATGGAGACTCATGTTATTTGTGCAGAAAAAATTCATGAGTGGTACTACTTGAGAGTGAATGTTGACTAAGAATTAATTCTCAATATGGGAGGAACACACAAGTGCCCATCCTCATGTTTAATGCAGTTGTATCAACCAGGAAAATTGATGCTACATCAAGAAGCATGGAGAACCATGATGAAGCATGTAGTTTCACTGAGAATCAATTCCCAGCATGGAGAAACGCTCAGAAGCCCATTCTCAATGTCTAATGTGGGTGCAGTGGCGCAACAGCAGAATGGGGAGCCATGGTGAGAGTACGCTCTCAGGCAGTGTGGACAGAAGCAGGGACAACATTGTTCCCTATGCAATAGAGGAACAAAACCCATGATTGCAATGGAGCAAAGTGGGGGGAAGCAGCATTGTTGTGAGGAAGTTGTGTGGAGAGCTCTGTGTGAGCGTTGTTGAGAAGGACCAAGTGTGTTAGTGTTGCAGAGAAGAGGCCAAGAATGCCTATGCAAAGGGAAGAGGCCCGGAGTGTGCCTCTAGAGTGTGTTTGTGCTATTGTGAGAGGCCAAGAGAGCCTATGGAATAAACGGGGTCGTGAGCTGAGTGTATGTCGCTAGGAGTAGAGGGTCGAGAGTTGTTGTGTGCCTAATCCATGAGGGTTTTGGAAAAAGAGTTGCTACAATATGAACAGAGAGTATATGATTCCAAGTATTAATGAAGTTTTTTGAACAAATAGAGGGCCAAATATAGAGGAGAACAGAGAGTTGATATCAGGCAGAGTGATTTCCATGTACAGTGAACATTAGTTTCCTTATTGAGTGTGGGTTGGAGCCTACATACAGGAGTTTGTTGCTTCCATATTAGCGGGTGTCTGAGAAACACTTGGGGGTTGGTACCTCCTGCAAGTTCGTGCTTGCATAAATCCAAGGAGCTACAAGTTGGTGCTTGCAACAAGTCCATGAAGTTGGTGCTTCACATGGTGCTTCTGGTAAGTTGATCAGGTGTCCGCAAAAGGAGGGAGTTGGTGCTTTCTATTAATGGGTGCTAGCAAACAATCAAAGAGAGTTGGTGCTTCCTGTGAGTGGCGGTTCACAAACAAATTGATGAAATAGATTAGGTGCTCATATTTACATCAATAACAAAACAAGCTTTGTTGATTTTTCTCCTGGAAGAGTTTCCACGTTGAACCTCTGTGTCTCATGTGTTTGTTGCTCATGGTGTGTTTGCTTGTGTTGATTCATATAGTTGCTACTATAGTTTGTTAATGGTTGCTCTCACAGTGAATGCCAAGAATGAATGTTGAATATAAATTGGCATAAAACTTTAAAATTAGCCTTAATACTCATTCACCCCTCCTCTCAGTATTAACATTGTTTCCAAAAACCAGTGCCTTCACTAGACTTACTGTTATTACTCCTGGCCAAATGCATGCCACATGTAGAATACAATGTCTCTCATCACTCCCTCTCAACCAAGGAGGAAATCCTTACTCCCTCTCAACCAGAGAAACATAACCACAAGCTTCAGCTTGTCTCTTTCAACAACTACTTATTCTTACGTGGAGATCTTAGTAGTAGCTTGCAGGGCTTCTCAACTCCTAATAGCATCACATCATATCAAACTTCGACCTTCCTGGATCTTGACAATTTTCATGCAACTTTGTCATCAAATGGTTCATCTATCATCTTCAAGGAGCCAAAATTTTTGACAACTGCTAACACATGCCTTCTCCCTTACATAATAGAATTTTCCCCTCATGCTCTTTCATGCCATCATCAGTGTTGTCCACTCAATCCATGTGCTCCCAAATCGAATCAAACAATTGTTGGTACAATGTCATCAAACAAGTTATCTATACTTCTACAATATGTCCTTTCAGGAAGCCAAACCATATCACATCATTATAAAAGTTTCCAAATTACAATAGCCATGTCAAGGTGTTTGATTCTTCATGTCAAATTTTTGCTTGTTGGCTCCATCTGAGGTCAACATTCCTTTGCATGGTTCTTCATATTGCAACAGAGTTCTTGCTTCATGCTCTTCAACTTTCAATTATCAATCAATGTGTTCCTAGAATGAACTAATCAGATGTTGGTACAACAATATCAGAGCTCTACAACTTCTTGCTCTCTAATCGACTTCTTTGATGCAAGCTTCAAACTGATCCCTTCTTTTCATCTTCATGCTTTGCCATGTTCTTCTACTTCTTCCTTCTTTACATTCTTCAAGAAATCACAATGATCAAAATTATCATTTGTTTTGTCTATCTGTTATGCTGCTATCACACAATCATATGGAAGAGTTCTAACTTCCTAGTCTAACCAAGACATATCATGCTTATGCTCCCAACTATATTTTTTGCATCCAGCTCTTCCTTTAATACTTTCTGAAGGTATGAATTTTCTAATGAAGAACTTTTTCTAAGATAGGCATACTTCTTCTCTTCATGTTGACTTTCTTTGAACGAACTAGTATTTTGACCTTTCCATGAATGATGAAATTCCTTCCTTAAGATGAGAAATGCTTTCATGTTGCTTCTACACTATCTTCATACTTTTAAACTGTTATACTGCCTTTGATGTTGCTTCTAATATCTTCTAGTGGAACATACTTCTGCCATGTTACTATGATCCTTCCAGAATCTCATACTGTAAAACTTCAATGACCTCAATTTTGCTAATGGTTCTGCTTCTATGGTAAATCTTTGTAGTCCTTTGCTAAATAACTACTTCTGGATTAACATGATGCAAATGTAGTTGTTGCACAAACTATAAGGTACTTGATTAAAACAGTGCGAAACACGCATATGGATTTCCAAATGAATTAATTGAATTGATTGAGCAACAATACTCAATAATAATACAGAGATATTTACAAAGATAGAAACATCAAGTTTCTATGTAAAGAATCAGTTTCATCTAAGAAACTGCTAAAGAAAGAAAATTAGCAACAGCTAAAAGAATGAGCATTAAACTAAAATAGTATTATTCTAATACCCCTCCCTTAATGCTCAATCTATTTACAACACCAATAGACCCCCTGAATTTTACAAACTTATCAGGACCAAGAGGCTTGGTGAAGATGTCTGCGGGCTGCTCTGTTGTGGGAACATATCTTAACTGAACGGATCCATCTTCAACAAGCTGGAAAATGTAGTGGCAATGAGTTTCCACATGTTTTGTTCGTTCATGAAAGACGGGATTTTTGGCAAGTTTGAGCACTCCCTGATTATCACAAAACAAGGAACTAGGACCTGTCTGGGAAACATGCATATCTGCAAGCATACGTCGAAGCCAAACTGCCTCACATGATGCCTTAACTGCTCCCCGATACTATGCTTCTGTTGAGGAGAGAGCCACAGCTTGCTGCTTCTTACTAGTCCAGGTGACAGCACCAGATCCTAGACTAAACACATACCCAGCTGTAGATTTACGATCATCAACCGAACCGGTCCAGTCAGAATCTGTGTAACCACTGAGTATAGGATCGAAACTGCGAGTGTATAGGAGTCCATAATTAGAAGTGCCACGCACATATCGTAGCACACGCTTTGCTGCTATCCAATGATCAGCTTTAGGGGCTGACATGAAGCGGGAAATGTAGCTCACTGCAAAACTGATGTCTGGTCTGGTGGCAGTAAGATAGATGAGACTCCCCACTAATTGCCTGATAAAGTTTCATCCACAGGGAGAGAGGATGACTGAGCTGAAAGTTTGAGCCCTGGTTCCATAGGAGTCGTGGCTGGTTTGCAATCCTGCATTCTGAACCTGTCCACAAGATTTTTGGCATACTTGGATCGAGAGAGAAAGATGTGATTCTCAGTCTGCCAAACTTCAACCCCCAGACAGTAGTGAAGAAGTCCCAAGTCTGTCATATCGAATGTTCTGCATAAGTCTTGTTTGATCCCATGGATCAAATGTGCAGAGCTACCAGTAATGATAAGGTCATCTACATAGACAACCACAAACAAGATATCATCACTAGTATGCTTGATATACAGATTTGCATCAGATGGGCTCCGCTGAAAACCATGATCTGTCAGGTACTGATCAATTTTCATGTACCAAGTCCGAGGAGCTTGTTTCAA